>CAWVNZ010001583.1:0-35835 GCA_963930735.1 Dioctria linearis | reverse complement strand
AATCCCTGGCGTAATTAAAATTTGCGACACTAAACAATTATTTTTTGCAAAATTTACTATAGAAAAGGCAATCCCTGGCGTAATTAAAATTTGAGACAGTAAAAAATTATTTTTTGAATAATTTACTATAGAAAAGGTAATCCCTGGCGTAATTAAAATTTGAGACAGTAAAAAATTATTTTTTGAATAATTTACTATAGAAAAGGCAATCCCTGGCGTAATTAAAATTTGCGACACTAAACAATTATTTTTTGCAAAATTTACTATAGAAAAGGCAATCCCTGGCGTAAATAAAATTTGCGACAGTATAAAATTATTTTTTGAATAATTTACTATAGAAAAGGCAATCCCTGGCGTAATTAAAATTTGAGACACTAAACAATTATTTTTTGAATAATTTACTATAGAAAAGGCAATCCCTGGCGTAATTAAAATTTGAGACACTAAACAATTATTTTTTGAATAATTTACTATAGAAAAGGCAATCCCTGGCGTAATTAAAATTTGAGACAGTAAAAAATTATTTTTTGAATAATTTACTATACAAAAGGCAATCCCTGGCGTATTTAAAATTTGCAACAGTAAAAAATTATTTTTTGCAAAATTTACTATACAAAAGGCAATCCCTGGCGGAATTAAAATTTGCGACACTAAAAAATGAATTTTTGAATAATTTACTATAGAAAAGGCAATCCCTGGCGTAATTAAAATTTGAGACAGTAAAAAATTATTTTTTGAATAATTTACTATAGAAAAGGCAATCCCTGGCGTAATTAAAATTTGAGACAGTAAAAAATTATTTTTTGAATAATTTACTATAGAAAAGGCAATCCCTGGCGTAATTAAAATTTGAGACAGTAAAAAATGAATTTTTGAATAATTTACTATAGAAAAGGCAATCCCTGGCGTATTTAAAATTTGAGACAGTAAAAAATTATTTTTTGAATAATTTACTATAGAAAAGGCAATCCCTGGCGTAATTAAAATTTGCGACACTAAAAAATTATTTTTTGAATAATTTACTATAGAAAAGGCAATCCCTGGCGTAATTAAAATTTGCGACACTAAACAATTATTTTTTGCAAAATTTACTATAGAAAAGGCAATCCCTGGCGTAATTAAAATTTGAGACACTAAACAATTATTTTTTGCAAAATTTACTATAGAAAAGGCAATCCCTGGCGTAATTAAAATTTGAGACAGTAAAAAATTATTTTTTGAATAGTTTACTATAGAAAAGGCAATCCCTGGCGTAATTAAAATTTGAGACAGTAAAAAATTATTTTTTGAATAATTTACTATAGAAAAGGCAATCCCTGACGTAATTAAAATTTGAGACAGTAAAAAATGAATTTTTGAATAATTTACTATAGAAAAGGTAATCCCTGGCGTAATTAAAATTTGCGACACTAAACAATTATTTTTTGCAAAATTTACTATAGAATAGGCAATCCCTGGCGTAATAAAAATTTGAGACAGTAAAAAATTATTTTTTGAATAATTTACTATAGAAAAGGCAATCCCTGGCGTAATTAAAATTTGCGACACTAAACAATTATTTTTTGCAAAATTTACTATAGAAAAGGCAATACCTGGCGTAATTAAAATTTGAGACACTAAACAATTATTTTTTGCAAAATTTACTATAGAAAAGGCAATCCCTGGCGTAATTAAAATTTGAGACAGTAAAAAATTATTTTTTGAATAGTTTACTATAGAAAAGGCAATCCCTGGCGTAATTAAAATTTGAGACAGTAAAAAATTATTTTTTGAATAATTTACTATAGAAAAGGCAATCCCTGGCGTAATTAAAATTTGAGACAGTAAAAAATGAATTTTTGGATAATTTAATATAGAAAAGGCAATCCCTGGCGTAATTAAAATTTGCGACACTAAACAATTATTTTTTGCAAAATTTACTATAGAAAAGGCAATCCCTGGCGTAATTAAAATTTGAGACAGTAAAAAATTATTTTTTGAATAATTTACTATAGAAAAGGCAATCCCTGGCGTAATTAAAATTTGAGACAGTAAAAAATTATTTTTTGAATAATTTACTATAGAAAAGGCAATCCCTGACGTAATTAAAATTTGAGACAGTAAAAAATGAATTTTTGAATAATTTACTATAGAAAAGGTAATCCCTGGCGTAATTAAAATTTGCGACACTAAACAATTATTTTTTGCAAAATTTACTATAGAATAGGCAATCCCTGGCGTAATAAAAATTTGAGACAGTAAAAAATTATTTTTTGAATAATTTACTATAGAAAAGGCAATCCCTGGCGTAATTAAAATTTACGACACTAAAAATGAATTTTTGAATAATTTACTATAGAAAAGGCAATCCCTGGCGCAATTAAAATTTGAGACAGTAAAAAATGAATTTTTGAATAATTTACTATAGAAAAGGCAATCCCTGGCGTAATTAAAATTTGAGACAGTAAAAAATTATTTTTTGCAAAATTTACTATAGAAAAGGCAATCCCTGGCGTAATTAAAATTTGCGACAATAAAAAATTATTTTTTGAATAATTTACTATAGAAAAGGCAATCCCTGGCGTATTTAAAATTTGAGACAGTAAAAAATGAATTTTTGAATAATTTACTATAGAAAAGGCAATCCCTGGCGTATTTAAAATTTGAGACAGTAAAAAATTATTTTTTTAATAATTTACTATAGAAAAGGCAATCCCTGGCGTAATTAAAATTTGAGACAGTAAAAAATTATTTTTTGAATAATTTACTATAGAAAAGGCAATCCCTGCGTAATTAAAATTTGAGACAGTAAAAAATAATTTTTTGAATAATTTACTATAGAAAAGGCAATCCCTGGCGAAATTAAAATTTGAGACAGTAAAAAATTATTTTTTGAATAATTTACTATAGAAAAGGCAATCCCTGGCGTAATTAAAATTTGAGACAGTAAAAAATTATTTTTTGAATAATTTACTATAGAAAACGCAATCCCTGGCGTAATTAAAATTTGAGACAGTAAAAATTATTTTTTGCAAAATTTACTATAGAAAAGGCAATCCCTGGCGTAATTAAAATTTGAGACAGTAACAAATTATTTTTTGAATAATTTACTATAGAAAAGGCAATCCCTGGCGTAATTATAATTTGCGACAGTAAAAAATTAGTTTTTGCAAAATTTACTATACAAAAGGCAATCCCTGGCGTAATTAAAATTTGAGACAGTAAAAAATGAATTTTTGAATAATTTACTATAGAAAAGGCAATCCCTGGCGTAATTATAATTTGCGACATTAAAAAATTATTTTTTGCAAAATTTACTATACAAAAGGCAATCCCTGGCGTAATTAAAATTTAAGACTGTAAAAAATGAATTTTTGAATAATTTACTATAGAAAAGGCAATCCCTGGCGTATTTAAAATTTGAGACAGTAAAAATTATTTTTTGCAAAATTTACTATACAAAAGGCAATCCCTGGCGTAATTAAAATTTGAGACAGTAAAAAATTATTTTTTGAATAATTTACTATAGAAAAGGCAATCCCTGGCGTAATTAAAATTTGAGACAGTAAAAAATTATTTTTTGAATAATTTACTATAGAAAAGGCAATCCCTGGCGTAATTAAAATTTGAGACAGTAAAAAATTATTTTTTGAATAATTTACTATAGAAAAGGCAATCCCTGGCGTAACTAAAATTTGAGACAGTAAAAAATTATTTTTTGAATAATTTACTATAGAAAAGGCAATCGCTGGCGTAATTAAAATTGGCAACAGTAAAAAATTATTTTTTGCAACATTTACTATAGAAAAGGCAATCCCTGGCGTAATTAAAATTTGAGACAGTAAAAAATTATTTTTTGAATAATTTACTACAGAAAAGGCAATCCCTGGCATAATTAAAATTTGAGACAGTAAAAGTTATTTTTTGCAAAATTTACTATAGAAAAGGCAATCCCTGGCGTAATTAAAATTTGAGACAGTAAAAAATTATTTTTTGAATAATTTACTATAGAAAAGGCAATCCCTGGCGTATTTAAAATTTGCAACAGTAAAAAATTATTTTTTTGAATAATTTGCTATAGAAAAGGCAATCCCTGTCGTAATTGAAATTTGAGACAGTAAACATTTATTTTTTGAATAATTTACTATAGAAAAGGCAATACCTGGCGTAATTAAAATTTGCGACAGTAAAAAATTATTTTTTGAATAATTTACTATACAAAAGGCAATCCCTGGCGTATTTAAAATTTGCAACAGTAAAAAATTATTTTTTGCAAAATTTACTATACAAAAGGCAATCCCTGGCGTAATTAAAATTTGAGACAGTAAAAAATGAATTTTTGAATAATTTACTATTGAAAAGGCAATCCCTGTCGTAATTAAAATTTGAGACAGTAAAAAATTAATTTTGCAAAACTTACTATAGAAAAGGCAATCCCTTGCGTAATTAAAATTTGAGACAGTAAAAAATTATTTTTTGCAAAATTTACTATACAAAAGCAATCCCTGGCGTAATTAAAATTTGAGACAGTAAAAAATTATTTTTTGAATAATTTACTATAGAAAAGGCAATCCCTGGCGTAATTAAAATTTGAGACAGTAAACAATTATTTTTTGCAAAATTTACTATAGAAAAGGCAATCCCTGGCGTAATTAAAATTTGAGACAGTAAAAAATGAATTTTTGAAAAATTTTACTATAGAAAAGGCAATCCCTGGCGTAATTAAAATTTGCGACAGTAAAAAATTATTTTTTGAATAATTTACTATACAAAAGGCAATCCCTGGCGTATTTAAAATTTGCAACAGTAAAAAATTATTTTTTGCAAAATTTACTATACAAAAGGTAATCCCTGGCGTAATTAAATATTGATACAGTAAAAAATTATTTTTTTGAATAATTTACTATACAAAAGGCAATCCCTGGCGTATTTAAAATTTGCAACAGTAAAAAATTATTTTTTGCAAAATTTACTATACAAAAGGCAATCCCTGGCGTAATTAAAATTTGAGACAGTAAAAAATGAATTTTTGAATAATTTACTATAGAAAAGGCAATCCCTGGCGTAATTAAAATTTGAGACAGTAAAAATTATTTTTTGCAAAATTTACTATAGAAAAGGCAATCCCTGCGTAATTGAAATTTGAGACAGTAAAAATTATTTTTTGCAAAATTTACTATAGAAAAGGCAATCCCTGGCGTAATTAAAATTTGAGACAGTAAAAAATTATTTTGTGAATAATTTACTATAGAAAAGGCAATCCCTGGCGTAATTAAAATTTGAGACAGTAAAAAATTATTTTTTACAAAATTTACTATAGAAAAGGCAATCCCTGGCGAAATTAAAATTTGCGACAGAAAAAAATTAATTTTTGAATAATTTACTATAGAAAAGGCAATCCCTGGCGTAATTAAAATTTGAGACAGTAAAACATGAATTTTTGAATAATTTACTATAGAAAAGGCAATCCCTGGCGTAATTAAAATTTGAGACAGTAAAAAATTATTTTTTGAATAATTTACTATAGAAAAGGCAATCCCTGGCGTATTTAAAATTTGCAACAGTAAAAAATTATTTTTTGAATAATTTACTATAGAAAAGGCAATCCCTGGCGTAATTAAAATTTGAGACAGTAAACAATTATTTTTTGAATAATTTACTATAGAAAAGGCAATCCCTGCGTAACTAAAATTTGCGACAGTAAAAAATTATTTTTTTGAATAATTTACTATACAAAAGTAATCCCTGGCGTATTTAAAATTTGCAACAGTAAAAAATTATTTTTTGAATAATTTACTATAGAAAAGGCAATCCCTGGCGTAATTAAAATTTGAGACAGTAAAAAATTATTTTTTGAATAATTTACTATAGAAAAGGCAATCCCTGGCGTATTTAAAATTTGCAACAGTAAAAAATTATTTTTTGAATAATTTACTATAGAAAAGGTAATCCCTGGCGTAATTAAAATTTGAGACAGTAAAAAATTATTTTTTGAATAATTTACTATAGAAAAGGCAATCCTTGGCGTATTTAAAATTTGTAACAGTAAAAAATTATTTTTTGAATAATTTACTATAGAAAAGGCAATCCCTGGCGTAATTAAAATTTGAGACAGTAAACAATTATTTTTTGAATAATTTACTATAGAAAACGCAATCCCTGGCGTAATTAAAATTTGCGACAGTAAAAAATTATTTTTTGAATAATTTACTATACTATACAATCCCTGGCGTATTTAAAATTTGCAACAGTAAAAAATTATTTTTTGCAAAATTTACTATACAAAAGGCAATCCCTGGCGTAATTAAAATTTGAGACAGTAAAAAATGAATTTTTGAATAATTTACTATAGAAAAGACAATCCCTGGCGTAATTAAAATTTGAGACAGTAAAAGTTATTTTTTGCAAAATTTACTATAGAAATGGCAATCCCTGGCGTAATTAAAATTTGAGACAGTAAAAAATTATTTTTTGAATAATTTACTATAGAAAAGGCAATCCCTGGCGTAATTAAAATTTGAGACAGTAAAAAATTATTTTTTGAATAATTTACTATAGAAAAGGCAATCCCTGGCGTAATTAAAATTTGAGACAGTAAAAAATTATTTTTTGAATAATTTACTATAGAAAAGGCAATCCCTGGCGTAACTAAAATTTGAGACAGTACAAAATTATTTTTTGAATAATTTACTATAGAAAAGGCAATCCCTGGCGTAATTAAAATTGGCAACAGTAAAAAATTATTTTTTGCACATTTACTATAGAAAAGGCAATCCCTGGCGTAATTAAAATTTGAGACAGTAAAAAATTATTTTTGAATAATTTACTATAGAAAAGGCAATCCCTGGCGTAATTAAAATTTGAGACAGTAAACAATTATTTTTTGCAAAATTTACTATAGAAAAGGCAATCCCTGGCGTAATTAAAATTTGAGACAGTAAAAAATGAATTTTTGAAAAATTTACTATAGAAAAGGCAATCCCTGGCGTAATTAAAATTTGCGACAGTAAAAAATTATTTTTTGAATAATTTACTATACAAAAGGCAATCCCTGGCGTATTTGAAATTTGCAACAGTAAAAAATTATTTTTTGCAAAATTTACTATACAAAAGGTAATCCCTGGCGTAATTAAATTTTGAGACAGTAAAAAATTATTTTTTTGAATAATTTACTATACAAAAGGCAATCCCTGGCGTATTTAAAATTTGCAACAGTAAAAAATTATTTTTTGCAAAATTTACTATACAAAAGGCAATCCCTGGCGTAATTAAAATTTGAGACAGTAAAAAATGAATTTTTGAATAATTTACTATAGAAAAGGCAATCCCTGGCGTAATTAAAATTTGAGACAGTAAAAATTATTTTTTGCAAAATTTACTATAGAAAAGGCAATCCCTGGCGTAATTAAAATTTGAGACAGTAAAAATTATTTTTTGCAAAATTTACTATAGAAAAGGCAATCCCTGGCGTAATTAAAATTTGAGACAGTAAAAAATTATTTTTTGAATAATTTACTATAGAAAAGGCAATCCCTGGCGTAATTAAAATTTGAGACAGTAAAAAATTATTTTTACAAAATTTACTATAGAAAAGGCAATCCCTGGCGTAATTAAAATTTGCGACAGAAAAAAATTAATTTTTGAATAATTTACTATAGAAAAGGCAATCCCTGGCGTAATTAAAATTTGAGACAGTAAAAAATGAATTTTTGAATAATTTACTATAGAAAAGGCAATCCCTGGCGTAATTAAAATTTGAGACAGTAAAAAATTATTTTTTGAATAATTTACTATAGAAAAGGCAATCCCTGGCGTAATTAAAATTTGCAACAGTAAAAAATTATTTTTTGAATAATTTACTATAGAAAAGGCAATCCCTGGCGTAATTAAAATTTGAGACAGTAAAAAATTATTTTTTGAATAATTTACTATAGAAAAGGCAATCCCTGGCGTAATTAAAATTTGCGACAGTAAAAAATTATTTTTTGAATAATTTACTATACAAAAGGCAATCCCTGGCGTATTTAAAATTTGCAACAGTAAAAAATTATTTTTTGAATAATTTACTATAGAAAAGGCAATCCCTGGCGTAATTAAAATTTGAGACAGTAAAAAATTATTTTTTGAATAATTTACTATAGAAAAGGCAATCCCTGGCGTAATTAAAATTTGCGACAGTAAAAAATTATTTTTTGAATAATTTACTATAGAAAAGGCAATCCCTGGCGTAATTAAAATTTGCAACAGTAAAAAATTATTTTTTGAATAATTTACTATAGAAAAGGCAATCCCTGGCGTAATTAAAATTTGAGACAGTAAAAAATTATTTTTTGAATAATTTACTATAGAAAAGGCAATCCCTGGCGTAATTAAAATTTGCGACAGTAAAAAATTATTTTTTGAATAATTTACTATACAAAAGGCAATCCCTGGCGTATTTAAAATTTGCAACAGTAAAAAATTATTTTTTGAATAATTTACTATAGAAAAGGCAATCCCTGGCGTAATTAAAATTTGAGACAGTAAAAAATTATTTTTGAATAATTTACTATAGAAAAGGCAATCCCTGGCGTATTTAAAATTTGCAACAGTAAAAAATTATTTTTTGAATAATTTACTATAGAAATGGTAATCCCTGGCGTAATTAAAATTTGAGACAGTAAAAAATTATTTTTTGAATAATTTACTATAGAAAAGGCAATCCTTGGCGTATTTAAAATTTGCAACAGTAAAAAATTATTTTTTGAATAATTTACTATAGAAAAGGCAATCCCTGGCGTAATTAAAATTTGAGACAGTAAACAATTATTTTTTGAATAATTTACTATAGAAAAGGCAATCCCTGGCGTAATTAAAATTTGCGACAGTAAAAAATTATTTTTTGAATAATTTACTATACTATACAATCCCTGGCGTATTTAAATTTGCAACAGTAAAAAATTATTTTTTGCAAAATTTACTATACAAAAGGCAATCCCTGGCGTAATTAAAATTTGAGACAGTAAAAAATGAATTTTTGAATAATTTACTATAGAAAAGGCAATCCCTGGCGTAATTAAAATTTGAGACAGTAAAAGTTATTTTTTGCAAAATTTACTATAGAAAAGGCAATCCCTGGCGTAATTAAAATTTGAGACAGTAAAAAATTATTTTTTGAATAATTTACTATAGAAAAGGCAATCCCTGGCGTAATTAAAATTTGAGACAGTAAAAAATTATTTTTTGAATAATTTACTATAGAAAAGGCAATCCCTGGCGTAATTAAAATTTGAGACAGTAAAAAATTATTTTTTGAATAATTTACTATAGAAAAGGTAATCCCTGGCGTAACTAAAATTTGAGACAGTAAAAAATTATTTTTTTGAATAATTTACTATAGAAAAGGCAATCCCTGGCGTAATTAAAATTGGCAACAGTAAAAAATTATTTTTTGCAACATTTACTATAGAAAAGGCAATCCCTGGCGTAATTAAAATTTGAGACAGTAAAAAATTATTTTTTGAATAATTTACTACAGAAAAGGCAATACCTGGCATAATTAAAATTTGAGACAGTAAAAGTTATTTTTTGCAAAATTTACTATAGAACAGGCAATCCCTGGCGTAATTAAAATTTGAGACAGTAAAAAATAATTTTTTGCAAAATTTACTATACAAAAGGCAATCCCTGGCGTAATTAAAATTTGAGACAGTAAAAAATGAATTTTTGAATAATTTACTATTGAAAAGGCAATCCCTGGCGTAATTAAAATTTGAGACAGTAAAAAATTATTTTTTGCAAAACTTACTATAGAAAAGGCAATCCCTTGCGTAATTAAAATTTGAGACAGTAAAAAATTATTTTTTGCAAAATTTACTATACAAAAGGCAATCCCTGGCGTAATTAAAATTTGAGACAGTAAAAAATTATTTTTTGAATAATTTACTATAGAAAAGGCAATCCCTGGCGTAATTAAAATTTGAGACAGTAAACAATTATTTTTTGCAAAATTTACTATAGAAAAGGCAATCCCTGGCGTAATTAAAATTTGAGACAGTAAAAAATGAATTTTTGAAAAATTTACTATAGAAAAGGCAATCCCTGGCGTAATTAAAATTTGCGACAGTAAAAAATTATTTTTTGAATAATTTGCTATACAAAAGGTAATCCCTGGCGTATTTAAAATTTGCAACAGTAAAAAATTATTTTTTGCAAAATTTACTATACAAAAAGTAATCCCTGGCGTAATTAAATTTTGAGACAGTAAAAAATTATTTTTTTGAATAATTTACTATACAAAAGGCAATCCCTGGCGTATTTAAAATTTGCAACAGTAAAAAATTATTTTTTGCAAAATTTACTATACAAAAGGCAATCCCTGGCGTAATTAAAATTTGAGACAGTAAAAAATGAATTTTTGAATAATTTACTATAGAAAAGGCAATCCCTGGCGTAATTAAAATTTGAGACAGTAAAAATTATTTTTAGCAAAATTTACTATAGAAAAGGCAATCCCTGGCGTAATTAAAATTTGAGACAGTAAAAAATTATTTTTTGAATAATTTACTATAGAAAAGGCAATCCCTGGCGTAATTAAAATTTGAGACAGTAAAAAATTATTTTTTACAAAATTTACTATAGAAAAGGCAATCCCTGGCGTAATTAAAATTTGCGACAGAAAAAAATTAATTTTTGAATAATTTACTATAGAAAAGGCAATCCCTGGCGTAATTAAAATTTGAGACAGTAAAAAATGAATTTTTGAATAATTTACTATAGAAAAGGCAATCCCTGTCGTAATTAAAATTTGAGACAGTAAAAAATTATTTTTTGAATAATTTACTATAGAAAAGGCAATCCCTGGCGTATTTAAAATTTGCAACAGTAAAAAATTATTTTTTGAATAATTTACTATAGAAAAGGCAATCCCTGGCGTAATTAAAATTTGAGACAGTAAAAAATGAATTTTTGAAAAATTTACTATAGAAAAGGCAATCCCTGGCGTAATTAAAATTTGCGACAGTAAAAAATTATTTTTTGAATAATTTGCTATAGAAAAGGCAATCCGTGGCGTATTTAAAATTTGCAACAGTAAACAATTATTTTTTGCAAAATTTACTATAGAAAAGGCAATCCCTGGCGTAATTAAAATTTGAGACAGTAAAAAATGAATTTTTGAAAAATTTACTATAGAAAAGGCAATCCCTGGCGTAATTAAAATTTGCGACAGTAAAAAATTATTTTTTGAATAATTTGCTATACAAAAGGCAATCCCTGGCGTATTTAAAATTTGCAACAGTAAAAAATTATTTTTTGCAAAATTTACTATACAAAAAGTAATCCCTGGCGTAATTAAATTTTGAGACAGTAAAAAATTATTTTTTTGAATAATTTACTATACAAAAGGCAATCCCTGGCGTATTTAAAATTTGCAACAGTAAAAAATTATTTTTTGCAAAATTTACTATACAAAAGGCAATCCCTGGCGTAATTAAAATTTGAGACAGTAAAAAATGAATTTTTGAATAATTTACTATAGAAAAGGCAATCCCTGGCGTAATTAAAATTTGAGACAGTAAAAATTATTTTTAGCAAAATTTACTATAGAAAAGGCAATCCCTGGCGTAATTAAAATTTGAGACAGTAAAAAATTATTTTTTGAATAATTTACTATAGAAAAGGCAATCCCTGGCGTAATTAAAATTTGAGACAGTAAAAAATTATTTTTTACAAAATTTACTATAGAAAAGGCAATCCCTGGCGTAATTAAAATTTGCGACAGAAAAAAATTAATTTTTGAATAATTTACTATAGAAAAGGCAATCCCTGGCGTAATTAAAATTTGAGACAGTAAAAAATGAATTTTTGAATAATTTACTATAGAAAAGGCAATCCCTGGCGTAATTAAAATTTGAGACAGTAAAAAATTATTTTTTGAATAATTTACTATAGAAAAGGCAATCCCTGGCGTATTTAAAATTTGCAACAGTAAAAAATTATTTTTTGAATAATTTACTATAGAAAAGGCAATCCCTGGCGTAATTAAAATTTGAGACAGTAAACAATTATTTTTTGAATAATTTACTATAGAAAAGGCAATCCCTGGCGCAATTAAAATTTGCGACAGTAAAAAATTATTTTTTGAATAATTTACTATACAAAAGGCAATCCCTGGCGTATTTAAAATTTGCAACAGTAAAAAATTATTTTTTGAATAATTTACTATAGAAAAGGCAATCCCTGGCGTAATTAAAACTTGAGACAGTAAAAAATTATTTTTTGAATAATTTACTATAGAAAAGGCAATCCCTGGCGTATTTAAAATTTGCAACAGTAAAAAATTATTTTTTGAATAATTTACTATAGAAAAGGTAATTCCTGGCTTAATTAAAATTTTAGACAGTAAAAAATTATTTTTTGAATAATTTACTATAGAAAAGGCAATCCTTGGCGTATTTAAAATTTGCAACAGTAAAAAATTATTTTTTGAATAATTTACTATAGAAAAGGCAATCCCTGGCGTAATTAAAATTTGAGACAGTAAACAATTATTTTTTGAATAATTTACTATAGAAAAGGCAATCCCTGGCGTAATTAAAATTTGCGACAGTAAAAAATTATTTTTTGAATAATTTACTATACTATACAATCCCTGGCGTATTTAAAATTTGCAACAGTAAAAAATTATTTTTTGCAAAATTTACTATACAAAAGGCAATCCCTGGCGTAATTAAAATTTGAGACAGTAAAAAATGAATTTTTGAATAATTTACTATAGAAAAGGCAATCCCTGGCGTAATTAAAATTTGAGACAGTAAAAAATTATTTTTTGAATAATTTACTATAGAAAAGGCAATCCCTGGCGTAATTAAAATTTGAGACAGTAAAAATTATTTTTTGCAAAATTTACTATAGAAAAGGCAATCCCTGGCGTAATTAAAATTTGAGACAGTAAAAAATTATTTTTTGAATAATTTACTATACAAAAGGCAATCCCTGGCGTATTTAAAATTTGCAACAGTAAAAAATTATTTTTTGAATAATTTACTATATAAAAGGCAATCCCTGGCGTAATTAAAATTTGAAACAGTAAAAAATTATTTTTTGAATAATTTACTATAGAAAAGGCAATCCCTGGCGTAGTTAAAATTTGAGACAGTAAAAAATGAATTTTTGAATAATTTACTATAGAAAAGGCAATCCCTGGCGTAATTAAAATTTGAGACAGTAAAAAATGAATTTTTGAATAATTTACTATAGAAAAGGCAATCCCTGGCGTAATTAAAATTTGAGACAGTAAAAAATTATTTTTTGAATAATTTACTATAGAAAAGGCAATCCCTGGCGTATTTAAAATTTGCAACAGTAAAAAATTATTTTTTGAATAATTTACTATAGAAAAGGCAATCCCTGGCGTAATTAAAATTTGAGACAGTAAACAATTATTTTTTGAATAATTTACTATAGAAAAGGCAATCCCTGGCGTAATTAAAATTTGCGACAGTAAAAAATTATTTTTTGAATAATTTACTATACAAAAGGCAATCCCTGGCGTATTTAAAATTTGCAACAGTAAAAAATTATTTTTTGCAAAATTTACTTTACAAAAGCAATCTCTGGCGTAATTAAAATTTGAGACAGTAAAAAATGAATTTTTGAATAATTTACTATAGAAAAGGCAATCCCTGGCGTATTTAAAATTTGCGAGAGTAAAAAATTATTTTTTGCAAAATTTACTATACAAAAGGCAATCCCTGGCGTAATTAAAATTTGAGACAGTAAAAAATGAATTTTTGCAAAATTTACTATAGAAAAGGCAATCCCTGGCGTAATTAAAATTTGAGACAGTAAAAAATTATTTTTTGCAAAATTTACTATAGAAAAGGCAATCCCTGGCGTAATTAAAATTTGAGACAGTAAAAAATTATTTTTTGAATAATTTACCATACAAAAGGCAATCCTTGGCGTATTTAAAATTTGCAACAGTAAAAAATTATTTTTTGAATAATTTACTATAGAAAAGGCATTCCCTGCCGTAATTAAAATTTGAGACAGTAAAAAATAATTTTTTGAATAATTTACTATAGAAAAGGCAATACCTGGCGTAATTAAAATTTGAGACAGTAAAAAATGAATTTTTGCAAAATTTACTATAGAAAAGGCAATCCCTGGCGTAATTAAAATTTGAGACAGTAAAAAATTATTTTTTGCAAAATTTACTATAGAAAAGGCAATCCCTGGCGTAATTAAAATTTGAGACAGTAAAAAATTATTTTTTGAATAATTTACCATACAAAAGGCAATCCTTGGCGTATTTAAAATTTGCAACAGTAAAAAATTATTTTTTGAATAATTTACTATAGAAAAGGCATTCCCTGCCGTAATTAAAATTTGAGACAGTAAAAAATTATTTTTTGAATAATTTACTATAGAAAAGGCAATACCTGGCGTAATTAAAATTTGAGACAGTAAAAAATTAATTTTTGAATAATTTACTATAGAAAAGGCAATCCCTGGCGTAATTAAAATTTGAGACAGTAAAAAATGAATTTTTGAATAATTTACTATAGAAAAGGCAATCCCTGGCGTAATTAAAATTTGAGACAGTAAAAAATTATTTTTTGAATAATTTACTATAGAAAAGGCAAACCCTGGCGTAATTAAAATTTGCGACAGTAAAAAATTAATTTTATTTTTGAATAATTTACTATAGAAAAGGCAATCCCTGGCGTAATTATAATTTGCGACAGTAAAAAATTATATTTGAATAATTTACTATAGAAAAGGCAATCCCTGGCGTAATTAAAATTTGAGACAGTAAAAATTATTTTTTGCAAAATTTACTATAGAAAAGGCAATCCCTGGCGTAATTAAAATTTGAGACAGTAAAAAATTATTTTTTGCAAAATTTACTATACAAAAGGCAATCCCTGGCGTAATTATAATTTGAGACAGTAAAAAATGAATTTTTGAATAATTTACTATAGAAAAGGCAATCCCTGGCGTAATTAAAATTTGCAACAGTAAAAAATTATTTTTTGCAAAATTTACTATACAAAAGGCAATCCCTGGCGTAATTAAAATTTGAGACAGTAAAAAATGAATTTTTTGAATAATTTATTATAGAAAAGGCAATCCCTGGCGTAATTAAAATTTGAGACAGTAAAAAATTATTTTTTGAATAATTTACTTTAGAAAAGGCAATCCCTGGCGTAATTAAAATTTGAGACAGTAAACAATTATTTTTTGAATAATTTACTATAGAAAAGGCAATCCCTGGCGTAATTATAATTTGCAACAGTAAAAAATTATTTTTTGCAAAATTTACTATACAAAAGGCAATCCCTGGCGTAATTAAAATTTGCAACAGTAAAAAATTATTTTTGCAAAATTTACTATAGAAAAGGCAATCCCTGGCGTAATTATAATTTGAGACAGAAAAAAATATTTTTTGAATAATTTACTATAGAAAAGGCAATCCCTGGCGTAATTATAATTTGTGACAGTAAAAAATTATTTTTTGCAAAATTTACTATACAAAAGGCAATCCCTGGCGTAATTAAAATTTGAGACAGTAAACAATTATTTTTAGAATAATTTACTATAGAAAAGGCAATCCCTGGCGTAATTAAAATTTGAGACAGTAAAAAATTATTTTTTGAATAATTTACTATAGAAAAGGCAATCCCTGGCGTAATTAAAATTTGAGACAGTAAAAAATTATTTTTTGCAAAATTTACTATAGAAAAGGCAATCCCTGGCGTAATTAAAATTTGAGACAGTAAAAAATTATTTTTTGAATAATTTACTATAGAAAAAGCAATCCCTGGCGTAATTAAAATTTGAGACAGTAAAAATTATTTTTTGCAAAATTTACTATAGAAAAGGCAATCCCTGGCGTAATTAAAATTTGAGACAGTAAAAAATTATTTTTTGAATAATTTACTATAGAAAAGGCAATCCCTGGCGTAATTATAATTTGCGACAGTAAAAAATTTTTTTTTGCAAAATTTACTATACAAAAGGCAATCCCTGGCGTAATTAAAATTTGAGACAGTAAAAAATTATTTTTTGAATAATTTACTATAGAAAAGGCAATCCCTGGCGTAATTAAAATTTGAGACAGTAAACAATTATTTTTTGAATAATTTACTATAGAAAAGGCAATCCCTGGCGTAATTATAATTTGCAACAGTAAAAAAATTTTTTGCAAAATTTGCTATACAAAAGGCAATCCCTGGCGTAAATAAAATTTGAGACAGTAAAAAATGAATTTTTGAATAATTTACTATAGAAAAGGCAATCCCTGGTGTAATTAAAATTTGAGACAGAAAAAATTATTTTTTGAATAATTTACTACAGAAAAGGCAATTCCTGGCGTAATTAAAATTTGAGACAGTAAAAAATTATTTTTTGAATAATTTACTATAGAAAAGGCAATCCCTGGCGTAATTAAAATTTGAGACAGTAAAAATTATTTTTTGCAAAATTTACTATAGAAAAGGCAATCCCTGGCGTAATTAAAATTTGAGACAGTAAAAAATGAATTTTTGAATAATTTACTATAGAAAAGGCAATCCCTGGCGTAATTAAAATTTGAGACTGTAAAAAATTATTTTTTGAATAATTTACTATAGAAAAGGCAATCCCTGGCGTAATTAAAATTTGAGACAGTAAACAATTATTTTTTGAATAATTTACTATAGAAAAGACAATCCCTGGCGTAATTATAATTTGCTACAGTAAAAAATTATTTTTTGCAAATTTTACTATACAAAAGGCAATCCCTGGCGTAATTAAAATTTGCAACAGTAAAAAATTATTTTTTGCAAAATTTACTATAGAAAAGGCAATCCCTGGCGTAATTAAAATTTGAGACAGAAAAAATTATTTTTTGAATAATTTACTATAGAAAAGGCAATCCCTGGCGTAATTATAATTTGTGACAGTAAAAAATTATTTTTTGCAAAATTTACTATACAAAAGGCAATCCCTGGCGTAATTAAAATTTGAGACAGTAAAAATTATTTTTTGCAAAATTTACTATAGAAAAGGCAATCCCTGGCGTAATTAAAATTTGAGACATAAAAAAATTATTTTTTGAATAATTTACTATAGAAAAGGCAATCCCTGGCGTAATTATAATTTGCGACAGTAAAAAATTATTTTTTGCAAAATTTACTATACAAAAGGCAATCCCTGGCGTAATTAAAATTTGAGACAGTAAAAAATGAATTTTTGAATAATTTACTATAGAAAAGGCAATCCCTGGCGTAATTAAAATTTGAGACAGTAAAAAATTATTTTTTGAATAATTTACTATACAAAAGGCAATCCCTGGCGTAATTAAAATTTGAGACAGTAAACAATTATTTTTTGAATAATTTACTATAGAAAAGGCAATCCCTGGCGTATTTAAAATTTGCAACAGTAAAAAAATATTTTTTGCAAAATTTACTATACAAAAGGCAATCCCTGGCGTAATTAAAATTTGCAACAGTAAAAAATTATTTTTTGAATAATTTACTATAGAAAAGGCAATCCCTGGCGTAATTATAATTTGCGACAGTAAAAAATTATTTTTTGCAAAATTTACTATAGAAAAGGCAATCCCTGGCGTAATTAAAATTTGCAACAGTAAAAAATTATTTTTTGAATAATTTACTATAGAAAAGGCAATCCCTGGCGTAATTATAATTTGCGACAGTAAAAAATTATTTTTTGCAAAATTTACTATAGAAAAGGCAATCCCTGGCGTAATTAAAATTTGCGACAGTAAAAAATTGTTTTTTGAATAATTTACTATACAAAAGGCAATCCCTGGCGTATTTAAAATTTGCAACAGTAAAAAATTATTTTTTGCAAAATTTACTATAGAAAAGGCAATCCCTGGCGTAATTAAAATTTGAGACAGTAAAAAATTATTTTTTGAATAATTTACTATAAAAAAGGCAATCCCTGGCGTAATTAAAATTTGAGACAGTAAACAATTATTTTTTGAATAATTTACTATAGAAAAGGCAATCCCTGGCATAATTATAATTTGAGACAGTAAAAAATTATTTTTTGCAAAATTTACTATACAAAAGGCAATCCCTGGCGTAATTAAAATTTGAGACAGTAAAAAATGAATTTTTGAATAATTTACTATAGAAAAGGCAATCCCTGGCGTAATTAAAATTTGAGACAGAAAAAAATATTTTTTGAATAATTTACTATAGAAAAGGCAATCCCTGGCGTAATTAAAATTTGAGACAGTAAAAAATGATTTTTTGAATAATTTATTATAGAAAAGTCAATCCCTGGCGTAATTAAAATTTGAGACAGTAAAAAATTATTTTTTGAATAGTTTACTATAGAAAAGGCAATCCCTGGCGTATTTAAAATTTGCAACAGTAAAAAATTATTTTTTGAATAATTTACTATAGAAAAGGCAATCCCTGGCGTAATTAAAATTTGAGACAGTAAAAAATTATTTTTTGCAAAATTTACTATAGAAAATGCAATCCCTGGCGTAGTTAAAATTTGCGACAGAAAAAAATTAATTTTTGAATAATTTACTATAGAAAAGGCAATCCCTGGCGTAAATAAAATTTGAGACAGTAAAAAATGATTTTTTGAATAATTTACTATAGAAAAGGCAATCCCTGGCGTAATTAAAATTTGAGACAGTAAAAAATTATTTTTTGAATAATTTACTATAGAAAAGGCAATCCCTGGCGTAATTATAATTTGCGACAGTAAAAAATTATTTTTTGCAAAATTTACTATACAAAAGGCAATCCCTGACGTAATTAAAATTTGAGACAGTAAAAAATTATTTTTTGAATAATTTACTATAGAAAAGGCAATCCCTGGCGTAATTAAAATTTGCGACAGTAAAAAATTATTTTTTGAATAATTTACTATAGAAAAGGCAATCCCTGGCGTATTTAAAATTTGCAACAGTAAAAAATTATTTTTTGCAAAATTTACTATAGAAAAGGCAATCCCTGGCGTAATTAAAATTTGCGACGGTAAAAAATTATTTTTTGAATAATTTTCTATAGAAAAGGCAATCGCTGGCGTAATTAAAATTTGCGACAGTAAAAAATTATTTTTTGAATAATTTACTATAGAAAAGGCAATCCCTGGCGTATTTAAAATTTGCAACAGTAAAAAATTATTTTTTGCAAAATTTACTATAGAAAAGGCAATCCCTGGCGTATTTAAAATTTGCGACAGTAAAAAATGAATTTTTGAATAATTTACTATAGAAAAGGCAATCTCTGGCGTAATTAAAATTTGAGACACAAAAAAATTATTTTTTGAATAATTTACTATAGAAAAGGCAATCCCTGGCGTAATTAAAATTTGTGACAGAAAAAATTATTTTTTGAATAATTTACTATAGAAAAGGCAATCCCTGGCGTAATTAAAATTTGCGACGCTAAACAATTATTTTTTGCAAAATTTACTATAGGAAAGGCAATCCCTGGCGTAGTTAAAATTTGAGACAGTAAAAAATTATTTTTTGAATAATTTACTATAGAAATGGCAATCCCTGGCGTATTTAAAATTTGCAACAGTAAAAAATTATTTTTTGCAAAATTTACTATAGAAAAGGCAATCCCTGGCGTATTTAAAATTTGCGACGGTAAAAAATGAATTTTTGAATAATTTACTATAGAAAAGGCAATCCCTGGCGTAATTAAAATTTGCGACACTGAAAAATTATTTTTTGAATAATTTACTATAGAAAACGCAATCCCTGGCGTAATTAAAATTTGGGACAGAAAAAATTATTTTTTGAATAATTTACTATAGAAAAGGCAATCCCTGGCGTAATTAAAATTTGCGACACTAAACAATTATTTTTCCAAAATTTACTATAGAAAAGGCAATCCCTGGCGTAATTAAAATTTGAGACAGTAAAAAATTATTTTTTGAATAATTTACTATAGAAAAGGCAATCCCTGGCGTAATTAAAATTTGTGACAGTAAAAAATTATTTTTTGAATAATTTACTATAGAAAAGGCAATCCCTGGCGTAATTAAAATTTGCGACAGTAAAAAATGAATTTTTGAATAATTTACTATAGAAAAGGCAATCCCTGGCGTAATTAAAATTTGCGACACTAAACAATTATTTTTTGCAATATTTACTATAGAAAAGGCAATCCCTGGCGTGATTAAAATTTGAGACAGTAAAAAATGAATTTTTGAATAATTTACTATAGAAAAGGCAATCCCTGGCGTAATTAAAATTTGCGACAGTAAAAAATTATTTTTTGAATGATTTACTATACAAAAGGCAATCCCTGGCGTATTTAAAATTTGCAACAGTAAAAAATTATTTTTTGCAAAATTTACTATAGAAAAGGCAATCCCTGGCGTAATTAAAATTTGAGACAAGAAAAAATTATTTTTTGAATAATTTACTATAGAAAAGGCAATCCCTGGCGTAATTAAAATTTGCGACACTAAACAATTATTTTTTGCAAAATTTACTATAGAAAAGGCAATCCCTGGCGTAATTAAAATTTGCGACACTAAACAAATATTTTTTGCAAAATTTACTATAGAAAAGGCAATCCCTGGCGTAATTAAAATTTGAGACAGTAAAAAACGAATTTTTGAATAATTTACTATACAAAAGGCAATCCCTGGCGTATTTAAAATTTGCAACAGTAAAAAATTATTTTTTGCAAAATTTACTATAGAAAAGGCAATCCCTGGCGTAATTAAAATTTGAGACAGTAAAAAATGAATTTTTGAATAATTTACTATAAAAAAGGCAATCCCTGGCGTAATTAAAATTTGCGACACTAAAAAATTATTTTTTGAATAATTTTCTATAGAAAAGGCAATCCCTGGCGTAATTAAAATTTGCGACACTAAACAATTATTTTTTGCAAAATTTACTATAGAAAAGGCAATACCTGGCGTAATTAAAATTTGCGACACTAAACAATTATTTTTTGAATAATTTACTATAGAAACGGCAATCCCTGGCGTAATTAAAATTTGTGACAGAAAAAATTATTTTTTGAATAATTTACTATAGAAAAGGCAATCCCTGGCGTAATTAAAATTTGCGACACTAAACAATTATTTTTTGCAAAATTTACTATAGAAAAGGCAATCCCTGGCGTAATTAAAATTTGAGACAGTAAAAAATTATTTTTTGAATAATTTACTATAGAAAAGGCAATCCCTGGCGTAATTAAAATTTGCGACACTAAACAATTATTTTTTGTAAAATTTACTATAGAAAAGGCAATCCCTGGCGTAATTAAAATTTGCGACACTAAACAATTATTTTTTGCAAAATTTACTATAGAAAAGGCAATCCCTGGCGTAATTAAAATTTGAGACAGTAAAAAATTATTTTTTGAATAATTTACTATAGAAAAGGCAATCCCTGGCGTATTTAAAATTTGCAACAGTAAAAAATTATTTTTTGCAAAATTTACTGTAGAAAAGGCAATCCCTGGCGTATTTAAAATTTGCGACACTAAAAAATGAATTTTTGAATAATTTACTATAGAAAAGGCAATCCCTGGCGTAATTAAAATTTGCGACACTAAAAAATTATTTTTTGAATAATTTACTATAGAAAAGGCAATCCCTGGCGTAATTAAAATTTGCGACAGTAAAAAATTATTTTTTGAATAATTTACTATAGAAAAGGCAATCCCTGGCGTAATTAAAATTTGCGACAGTAAAAAAATATTTTTTGAATAATTTACTATAGAAAAGGCAATCCCTGGCGTAATTAAAATTTGCGACACTAAACAATTATTTTTTGCAAAATTTACTATAGAAAAGGCAATCCCTGGCGTAATTAAAATTTGTGACAGAAAAAATTATTTTTTGAATAATTTACTATAGAAAAGGCAATCCCTGGCGTAATTAAAATTTGCGACAGTAAAAAATTATTTTTTGAATAATTTACTATAGAAAAGGCAATCCCTGGCGTAATTAAAATTTGCGACAGTAAAAAATGAATTTTTGAATAATTTACTATACAAAAGGCAATCCCTGGCGTATTTAAAATTTGCAACAGTAAAAAATTATTTTTTGCAAAATTTACTATAGAAAAGGCAATCCCTGGCGTAATTAAAATTTGAGACAGTAAAAAATGAATTTTTGAATAATTTACTATAGAAAAGGCAATCCCTGGCGTAATTAAAATTTGCGACATTAAAAAATTATTTTTTGAATAATTTACTATAGAAAAGGCAATCCCTGGCATAATTAAAATTTGTGACAGAAAAAATTATTTTTTGAATAATTTACTATAGAAAAGGCAATCCCTGGCGTAATTAAAATTTGCGTCACTAAACAATTATTTTTTGAATAATTTACTACAGAAAAGGCAATCCCTGGCGTAATTAAAATTTGCGACACTAAACAATTATTTTTTGCAAAATTTACTATAGAAAAGGCAACCCCTGGCGTAATTATAATTTGCGACAGTATAAAATTAATTTTTGCAAAATTTACTATAGAAAAGGCAATCCCTGGCGTAATTAAAATTTGAGACAGTAAAAAATTATTTTTTGAATAATTTACTATAGAAAAGGCAATCCCTGGCGTAATTAAAATTTGAGACAGAAAAAATTATTTTTTGCAAAATTTACTATAGAAAAGGCAATCCCTGGCGTAATTAAAATTTGAGACAGTAAAAAATTATTTTTTGAATAATTTACTATAGAAAAGGCAATCCCTGGCGTAATTAAAATTTGAGACAGTAAAAAATGAATTTTTGAATAATTTACTATAGAAAAGGCAATCCCTGGCGTAATTAAAATTTGAGACAGTAAAAAATGAATTTTTGAATAATTTACTATAGAAAAGGCAAACCCTGGCGAAAGTAAAATTTGAGACACTAAACAATTATTTTTTGCAAAATTTACTATTGAACAGGCAATCCCTGGCGTAATTAAAATTTGTGACAGAAAAAATTATTTTTTGAATAATTTACTATAGAAAAGGCAATCCCTGGCGTAATTAAAATTTGTGACAGAAAAAATTATTTTTTGCAAAATTTACTATAGAAAAGGCAATCCCTGGCGTAATTAAAAATTGAGACAGTAAAAAATTATTTTTTGAAAAATTTACTATAGAAAAGGCAATCCCTGGCGTATTTAAAATTTGCGACAGTATAAAATTATTTTTTGAATAATTTACTATAGAAAAGGCAATCCCTGGCGTAATTAAAATTTGAGACAGTATAAAATTATTTTTTGAATAATTTACTATAGAAAAGGCAATCCCTGGCGTAATTAAAATTTGAGACAGTAAAAATTATTTTTTGAATAATTTACTATAGAAAAGGCAATCCCTGGCGTAATTAAAATTTGCGAGATTAAAAAATGAATTTTTGAATAATTTACTATACAAAAGGCAATCCCTGGCGTATTTAAAATTCGCAACAGTAAAAAATTATTTTTTGCAAAATTTACTATAGAAAAGGCAATCCCTGGCGTAATTAAAATTTGAGACAGTAAAAAATGAATTTTTGAATAATTTACTATAGAAAAGGCAATCCCTGGCGTAATTAAAATTTGTGACAGAAAAAATTATTTTTTGAATAATTTACTATAGAAAAGGCAATCCCTGGCGTAATTAAAATTTGCGACACTAAACAACTATTTTTTGCAAAATTTACTATAGAAAAGGCAATCCCTGGCGTAATTAAAATTTGAGACTGTAAAAAATTATTTTTTGAATATTTTACTATAGAAAAGGCAATCCCTGGCGTAATTAAAATTTGTGACAGAAAAAATTATTTTTTGCAAAATTTACTATAGAAAAGGCAATCCCTGGCGTAATTAAAAATTGAGACAGTAAAAAATTATTTTTTGAAAAATTTACTATAGAAAAGGCAATCCCTGGCGTATTTAAAATTTGCGACAGTATAAAATTATTTTTTGAATAATTTACTATAGAAAAGGCAATCCCTGGCGTAATTAAAATTTGAGACAGTATAAAATTATTTTTTGAATAATTTACTATAGAAAAGGCAATCCCTGGCGTAATTAAAATTTGCGACAGTAAAAAATTATTTTTTGAAAAATTTACTGTAGAAAAGGCAATCCCTGGCGTATTTAAAATTTGCGACAGTATAAAATTATTTTTTGAATAATTTACTATAGAAAAGGCAATCCCTGGCGTAATTAAAATTTGAGACAGTATAAAATTATTTTTTGAATAATTTACTATAGAAAAGGCAATCCTTGGCGTAATTAAAATTTGCGACAGTAAAAAATTATTTTTTGAATAATTTACTATAGAAAAGGCAATCCCTGGCGTAACTAAAATTTGCGACAGTAAAAAATGAATTTTTGAATAATTTACTATACAAAAGGCAATCCCTGGCGTATTTAAAATTTGCAACAGTAAAAAATTATTTTTTGCAAAATTTACTATAGAAAAGGCAATCCCTGGCGTAATTATAATTTGCGACAGTATAAAATTAATTTTTGCAAAATTTACTATAGAAAAGGCAATCCCTGGCGTAATTAAAATTTGAGACAGTAAAAAATTATTTTTTGAATAATTTACTATAGAAAAGGCAATCCCTGGCGTAATTAAAATTTGAGACAGAAAAAATTATTTTTTGCAAAATTTACTATAGAAAAGGCAATCCCTGGCGTAATTAAAATTTGAGACAGTAATAAATTATTTTTTGAATAATTTACTATAGAAAAGGCAATCCCTGGCGTAATTAAAATTTGAGACAGTAAAAAATGAATTTTTGAATAATTTACTATAGAAAAGGCAATCCCTGGCGTAATTAAAATTTGAGACAGTAAAAAATGAATTTTTGAATAATTTACTATAGAAAAGGCAAACCCTGGCGAAAGTAAAATTTGAGACACTAAACAATTATTTTTTGCAAAATTTACTATTGAACAGGCAATCCCTGGCGTAATTAAAATTTGTGACAGAAAAAATTATTTTTTGAATAATTTACTATAGAAAAGGCAATCCCTGGCGTAATTAAAATTTGTGACAGAAAAAATTATTTTTTGCAAAATTTACTATAGAAAAGGCAATCCCTGGCGTAATTAAAAATTGAGACAGTAAAAAATTATTTTTTGAAAAATTTACTATAGAAAAGGCAATCCCTGGCGTATTTAAAATTTGCGACAGTATAAAATTATTTTTTGAATAATTTACTATAGAAAAGGCAATCCCTGGCGTAATTAAAATTTGAGACAGTATAAAATTATTTTTTGAATAATTTACTATAGAAAAGGCAATCCCTGGCGTAATTAAAATTTGAGACAGTAAAAATTATTTTTTGAATAATTTACTATAGAAAAGGCAATCCCTGGCGTAATTAAAATTTGCGAGATTAAAAAATGAATTTTTGAATAATTTACTATACAAAAGGCAATCCCTGGCGTATTTAAAATTCGCAACAGTAAAAAATTATTTTTTGCAAAATTTACTATAGAAAAGGCAATCCCTGGCGTAATTAAAATTTGAGACAGTAAAAAATGAATTTTTGAATAATTTACTATAGAAAAGGCAATCCCTGGCGTAATTAAAATTTGTGACAGAAAAAATTATTTTTTGAATAATTTACTATAGAAAAGGCAATCCCTGGCGTAATTAAAATTTGCGACACTAAACAACTATTTTTTGCAAAATTTACTATAGAAAAGGCAATCCCTGGCGTAATTAAAATTTGAGACTGTAAAAAATTATTTTTTGAATATTTTACTACAGAAAAGGCAATCCCTGGCGTAATTAAAATTTGTGACAGAAAAAATTATTTTTTGCAAAATTTACTATAGAAAAGGCAATCCCTGGCGTAATTAAAAATTGAGACAGTAAAAAATTATTTTTTGAAAAATTTACTATAGAAAAGGCAATCCCTGGCGTATTTAAAATTTGCGACAGTATAAAATTATTTTTTGAATAATTTACTATAGAAAAGGCAATCCCTGGCGTAATTAAAATTTGAGACAGTATAAAATTATTTTTTGAATAATTTACTATAGAAAAGGCAATCCCTGGCGTAATTAAAATTTGCGACAGTAAAAAATTATTTTTTGAAAAATTTACTATAGAAAAGGCAATCCCTGGCGTATTTAAAATTTGCGACAGTATAAAATTATTTTTTGAATAATTTACTATAGAAAAGGCAATCCCTGGCGTAATTAAAATTTGAGACAGTATAAAATTATTTTTTGAATAATTTACTATAGAAAAGGCAATCCTTGGCGTAATTAAAATTTGCGACAGTAAAAAATTATTTTTTGAATAATTTACTATAGAAAAGGCAATCCCTGGCGTAACTAAAATTTGCGACAGTAAAAAATGAATTTTTGAATAATTTACTATACAAAAGGCAATCCCTGGCGTATTTAAAATTTGCAACAGTAAAAAATTATTTTCTGCAAAATTTACTATAGAAAAGGCAATCCCTGGCGTAATTAAAATTTGAGACAGTAAAAAATGAATTTTTGAATAATTTACTATAGAAAAGGCAATCCCTGGCGTAATTAAAATTTGCGACATTAAAAAATTATTTTTTGAATAATTTACTATAGAAAAGGCAATCCCTGACGTAATTAAAATTAGTGACAGAAAAAATTATTTTTTGAATAATTTACTATAGAAAAGGCAATCCCTGGCGTAATTAAAATTTGCGACACTAAACAATTATTTTTTGAATAATTTACTATAGAAAAGGCAATCCCTGGCGTAATTAAAATTTGCGACACTAAACAATTATTTTTTGCAAAATTTACTATAGAAAAGGCAATCCCTGGCGTAATTATAATTTGCGACAGTATAAAATTAATTTTTGCAAAATTTACTATAGAAAAGGCAATCCCTGGCGTAATTAAAATTTGAGACAGTAAAAAATTATTTTTTGAATAATTTACTATAGAAAAGGCAATCCCTGGCGTAATTAAAATTTGAGACAGAAAAAATTATTTTTTGCAAAATTTACTATAGAAAAGGCAATCCCTGGCGTAATTAAAATTTGAGACAGTAATAAATTATTTTTTGAATAATTTACTATAGAAAAGGCAATCCCTGGCGTAATTAAAATTTGAGACAGTAAAAAATGAATTTTTGAATAATTTACTATAGAAAAGGCAATCCCTGGCGTAATTAAAATTTGAGACAGTAAAAAATGAATTTTTGAATAATTTACTATAGAAAAGGCAATCCCTGGCGAAAGTAAAATTTGAGACACTAAACAATTATTTTTTGCAAAATTTACTGTAGAAAAGGCAATCCCTGGCGTAATTAAAATTTGTGACAGAAAAAATTATTTTTTGAATAATTTACTATAGAAAAGGCAATCCCTGGCGTAATTAAAATTTGTGACAGAAAAAATTATTTTTTGCAAAATTTACTATAGAAAGGCAATCCCTGGCGTAATTAAAATTTGAGACAGTAAAAAATTATTTTTTGAATAATTTACTATAGAAAAGGCAATCAATGGCGTAATTAAAATTTGCGACAGTAAAAAATTGTTTTTTGAATAATTTACTATAGAAAAGGCAATCCCTGGCGTAACTAAAATTTGCGACAGTAAAAAATGAATTTTTGAATAATTTACTATACAAAAGGCAATCCCTGGCGTATTTAAAATTTGCAACAGTAAAAAATTATTTTTGGCAAAATTTACTATAGAAAAGGCAATCCCTGGCGTAATTAAAATTTGAGACAGAAAAAAATGAATTTTTGAATAATTTACTATAGAAAAGGCAATCCCTGGCGTAATTAAAATTTGCGACACTAAAAAATTATTTTTTGAATAATTTACTATAGAAAAGGCAATCCCTGGCGTAATTAAAATTTGCGACACTAAACAATTATTTTTTGCAAAATTTACTATAGAAGAGGCAATCCCTGGCGTAATTAAAATTTGCGACACTAAACAATTATTTTTTGAATAATTTACTATAGAAAAGGCAATCCCTGGCGTAATTAAAATTTGAGACAGTAAAAAATTATTTTTTTAATAATTTACTATAGAAAAGGCAATCCCTGGCGTAATTAAAATTTGCGACAGTAAAAAATTATTTGTTGAATAATTTACTATAGAAAAGGCAATCCCTGTCGTAATTAAAATTTGAGACAGTAAAAAATTATTTTTTGAATAATTTACTAAAGAAAAGGCAATTCCTGGCGTATTTAAAATTTGCAACAATAAAAAATTATTTGTTGCAAAATTTACTATAGAAAAGGCAATCCCTGGCGTAATTATAATTTGCGACAGTAAAAAATTATTTTTTGAATAATTTACTATAGAAAAGGCAATCCCTGGCGTAATTAAAATTTGAGACAGTAAAAATTATTTTTTGAATAATTTACTATAGATAAGGTAATCCCTGGCGTATTTAAAATTTGAGACAGTAAAAAATGAATTTTTGAATAATTTACTATAGAAAAGGCAATCCCTGGCGTAATTAAAATTTGCGACACTAAACAATTAGTTTTTGCAAAATTTACTATAGGAAAGGCAATCCCTGGCGTAATTAAAATTTGAGACAGTAAAAAATTATTTTTTGAATAATTTACTATAGAAAAGGCAAAAAATAATTTTTTACTGTCTCAAATTTTAATTACGCCAGGGATTGCCTTTTCTATAGTAAATTATTCAAAAAATAATTTTTTACTGTCTCAAATTTTAATTACGCCAGGGATTGCCTTTTCTATAGTAAATTATTCAAAAAATAATTTTTACTGTCTCAAATTTTAATTACGCCAGGGATTGCCATTTCTATAGTAAATTTTGCAAAAAATAATTTTATACTGTCGCAAATTTTAATTACGCCAGGGATTGCCTT
Source organism: Dioctria linearis (assembly GCA_963930735.1). Lineage (NCBI taxonomy): Eukaryota > Metazoa > Arthropoda > Insecta > Diptera > Asilidae > Dioctria > Dioctria linearis. Next base: position 7,066 of record CAWVNZ010001583.1, on the reverse strand, counting down.
TTCTATAGTAAATTTTGCAACAAATAATTGTTTAGTGTCGCAAATTTTAATTACGCCAGGGATTGCCTTTTCTATAGTAAATTATTCAAAAAATAATTTTTTACTGTCTCAAATTTTAAATACGCCAGGGATTGCCTTTTCTATAGTAAATTTTGCAAAAAATAATTTTTTACTGTTGCAAATTTTAAATACGCCAGGGATTGGCTTTTCTATAGTAAATTATTCAAAAAATAATTTTTTACTGTCTCAAATTTTAATTACGCCAGGGATTGCCTTTTCTATAGTAAATTATTCAAAAAATAATTTTTTACTTTTGCAAATTTTAAATACGCCAGGGATTGCCTTTTGTATAGTAAATTATTCAAAAAATAATTTTTTACTGTCGCAATTTATAATTACGCCAGGGATTGCCTTTTCTATAGTAAATTATTCAAAAATTCATTTTTTACTGTTGCAAATTTTAATTACGCCAGGGATTGCCTTTTCTATAGTAAATTTTGCAAAAAATAATTTTATATTGTCTCAAATTTTAATTACGCCAGGGATTGCCTTTTCTATAGTAAATTATTCAAAAAATAATTTTTTACTGTCTCAAATTTTAATTACGCCAGGGATTGCCTTTTCTATAGTAAATTTTGCAAAAAATAATTTTTTACTGTCTCAAATTTTAATTACGCCAGGGATTGCCTTTTCTAAAGTAAATTTTGCAAAAAATAATGTTTTACTGTCTCAAATTTTAATTACGCCAGGGATTGCCTTTTGTATAGTAAATTATTCAAAAAATAATTTTTACTGTCTCAAATTTTAATTACGCCAGGGATTGCCTTTTCTATAGTAAATTATTCAAAAAATAATTAATTATTTTTTGCAAAATTTACTATATAAAAGGCAATCCCTGGCGTAATTAAAATTTGAGACAGTAAAAAATTGTTTTTTGAATAATTTACTATAGAAAAGGCAATCCCTGGCGTAATTAAAATTTGAGACAGTAAAAAATTATTTTTTGAATAATTTACTATAGAAAAGGCAATCCCTGGCGTATTTAAAATTTGCAACAGTAAAAAATAATTTTTTGCAAAATTTACTATAGAAAAGGCAATCCCTGGCGTAATTATAATTTGCGACAGAATAAAATTATTTTTTGAATAATTTACTATAGAAAAGGCAATCCCTGGCGTAATTATAATTTGCGACAGTAAAAAATTATTTTTTGAATAATTTACTATAGAAAAGGCAATCCCTGGCGTATTTAAAATTTGAGACAGTAAAAAATTATTTTTTGAATAATTTACTATAGAAAAGGCAATCCCTGGCGTAATTATAATTTGCGACAGTAAAAAATTATTTTTTGAATAATTTACTATAGAAAAGGTAATCCCTGGCGTAATTAAAATTTGGGACATTAAAAAATTATTTTTTGAATAATTTACTATAGAAAAGGCAATCCCTGGCGTAATTAAAATTTGCGACAGTATAAAATTATTTTTTGAATAATTTACTATAGAAAAGGCAATACCTGGCGTAATTAAAGATTGCGACAATAAACAATTATTTTTTGCAAAATTTACTATAGAAAAGGCAATCCCTGGCGTAATTCAAATTTGAGACAGTAAAAATAATTTTTTGAATAATTTACTATAGAAAAGGCAATCCCTGGCGTAATTAAAATTTGAGACAGTAAAAATTATTTTTTGAATAATTTACTATAGAAAAGGCAATCCCTGGCGTATTTAAAATTTGCAACAGTAAAAAATGAATTTTTGAATAATTTACTATAGAAAAGGCAATCCCTGGCGTAATTAAAATTTGAGACAGTAAAAAATTATTTTTTGAATAATTTACTATAGAAAAGGCAATCCCTGGCGTAATTAAAATTTGAGACAGTAAAAATTATTTTTTGCAAAATTTACTATAGAATAGGCAATCCCTGGTGTAATTAAAATTTGAGACAGTAAAAAATGAATTTTTGAATAATTTACTATAGAAAAGGCAATCCCTGGCGTAATTAAAATTTGAGACAGTAAAAAATGAATTTTTGAATAATCTACTATAGAAAAGGCAATCCCTGGCGTAATTAAAATTTGAGACAGTAAAAAATGAATTTTTGAATAATTTACTATAGAAAAGGCAATCCCTGGCGTAATTAAAATTTGCGACACTAAAAAATGATTTTTTGAATAATTTACTATAGAAAAGGCAATCCCTGGCGTAATTAAAATTTGAGACAGTAAAAAATGAATTTTTGAATAATTTACTATAGAAAAGGCAATCCCTGGCGTATTTAAAATTTGAGACAGTAAAAAATTATTTTTTGAATAATTTACTATAGAAAAGGCAATCCCTGGCGTAATTAAAATTTGCGACACTAAAAAATTATTTTTTGAATAATTTACTATAGAAAAGGCAGTCCCTGGCGTAATTAAAATTTGCGACAGTAAAAATTATTTTTTGAATAATTTACTATAGAAAAGGCAATCCCTGGCGTAATTAAAATTTGAGACAGTAAAAAATTATTTTTTGCAAAATTTACTATAGAAAAGGCAATACCTGGCGTAATTAAAATTTGAGACAGTAAAAATTATTTTTTGAATAATTTACTATAGAAAAGGCAATCCCTGGCGTAATTAAAATTTGCGACACTAAAAAATTATTTTTTGAATAATTTACTATAGAAAATGCAGTCCCTGGCGTAATTAAAATTTGCGACAGTAAAAATTATTTTTTGAATAATTTACTATAGAAAAGGCAATCCCTGGCGTAATTAAAATTTGAGACAGTAAAAAATTATTTTTTGCAAAATTTACTATAGAAAAGGCAATCCCTGGCGTAATTAAAATTTGAGACAGTAAAAATTATTTTTTGAATAATTTACTATAGAAAAGGCAATCCCTGGCGTAATTAAAATTTGAGACAGTAAAAAATTATTTTTTGCAAAATTTACTATAGAAAATGCAAACCCTGGCGTAATTAAAATTTGAGACAGTAAAAATTAGTTTTTGCAAAATTTACTATAGAAAAGGCAATCCCTGGCGTAATTATAATTTGCGACACTAAACAATTATTTTTTGCAAAATTTACTATAGAAAAGGCAATCCCTGGCGTAATTAAAATTTGAGACAGTAAAAAATTATTTTTTGCAAAATTTACTATAGAAAATGCAAACCCTGGCGTAATTAAAATTTGAGACAGTAAAAATTAGTTTTTGCAAAATTTACTATAGAAAAGGCAATCCCTGGCGTAATTAAAAATTGAGACAGTAAAAAATTATTTTTTGAAAAATTTACTATAGAAAAGGCAATCCCTGGCGTATTTAAAATTTGCGACAGTATAAAATTATTTTTTGAATAATTTACTATAGAAAAGGCAATCCCTGGCGTAATTAAAATTTGAGACAGTATAAAATTATTTTTTGAATAATTTACTATAGAAAAGGCAATCCCTGGCGTAATTAAAATTTGCGACAGTAAAAAATTATTTTTTGAAAAATTTACTATATAAAAGGCAATCCCTGGCGTATTTAAAATTTGCGACAGTATAAAATTATTTTTTGAATAATTTACTATAGAAAAGGCAATCCCTGGCGTAATTAAAATTTGAGACAGTATAAAATTATTTTTTGAATAATTTACTATAGAAAAGGCAATCCTTGGCGTAATTAAAATTTGCGACAGTAAAAAATTATTTTTTGAATAATTTACTATAGAAAAGGCAATCCCTGGCGTATTTAAAATTTGCAACAGTAAAAAATTATTTTCTGCAAAATTTACTATAGAAAAGGCAATCCCTGACGTAATTAAAATTAGTGACAGAAAAAATTATTTTTTGAATAATTTACTATAGAAAAGGCAATCCCTGGCGTAATTAAAATTTGCGACACTAAACAATTATTTTTTGAATAATTTACTATAGAAAAGGCAATCCCTGGCGTAATTAAAATTTGCGACACTAAACAATTATTTTTTGCAAAATTTACTATAGAAAAGGCAATCCCTGGCGTAATTATAATTTGCGACAGTATAAAATTAATTTTTGCAAATTTACTATAGAAAAGGCAATCCCTGGCGTAATTAAAATTTGAGACAGTAAAAAATTATTTTTTGAATAATTTACTATAGAAAAGGCAATCCCTGGCGTAATTAAAATTTGAGACAGAAAAAATTATTTTTTGCAAAATTTACTATAGAAAAGGCAATCCCTGGCGTAATTAAAATTTGAGACAGTAATAAATTATTTTTTGAATAATTTACTATAGAAAAGGCAATCCCTGGCGTAATTAAAATTTGAGACAGTAAAAAATGAATTTTTGAATAATTTACTATAGAAAAGGCAATCCCTGGCGTAATTAAAATTTGAGACAGTAAAAAATGAATTTTTGAATAATTTACTATAGAAAAGGCAATCCCTGGCGAAAGTAAAATTTGAGACACTAAACAATTATTTTTTGCAAAATTTACTGTAGAAAAGGCAATCCCTGGCGTAATTAAAATTTGTGACAGAAAAAATTATTTTTTGAATAATTTACTATAGAAAAGGCAATCCCTGGCGTAATTAAAATTTGTGACAGAAAAAATTATTTTTTGCAAAATTTACTATAGAAAGGCAATCCCTGGCGTAATTAAAATTTGAGACAGTAAAAAATTATTTTTTGAATAATTTACTATAGAAAAGGCAATCAATGGCGTAATTAAAATTTGCGACAGTAAAAAATTGTTTTTTGAATAATTTACTATAGAAAAGGCAATCCCTGGCGTAACTAAAATTTGCGACAGTAAAAAATGAATTTTTGAATAATTTACTATACAAAAGGCAATCCCTGGCGTATTTAAAATTTGCAACAGTAAAAAATTATTTTTGGCAAAATTTACTATAGAAAAGGCAATCCCTGGCGTAATTAAAATTTGAGACAGAAAAAAATGAATTTTTGAATAATTTACTATAGAAAAGGCAATCCCTGGCGTAATTAAAATTTGCGACACTAAAAAATTATTTTTTGAATAATTTACTATAGAAAAGGCAATCCCTGGCGTAATTAAAATTTGCGACACTAAACAATTATTTTTTGCAAAATTTACTATAGAAGAGGCAATCCCTGGCGTAATTAAAATTTGCGACACTAAACAATTATTTTTTGAATAATTTACTATAGAAAAGGCAATCCCTGGCGTAATTAAAATTTGAGACAGTAAAAAATTATTTTTTTAATAATTTACTATAGAAAAGGCAATCCCTGGCGTAATTAAAATTTGCGACAGTAAAAAATTATTTGTTGAATAATTTACTATAGAAAAGGCAATCCCTGTCGTAATTAAAATTTGAGACAGTAAAAAATTATTTTTGAATAATTTACTAAAGAAAAGGCAATTCCTGGCGTATTTAAAATTTGCAACAATAAAAAATTATTTGTTGCAAAATTTACTATAGAAAAGGCAATCCCTGGCGTAATTATAATTTGCGACAGTAAAAAATTATTTTTTGAATAATTTACTATAGAAAAGGCAATCCCTGGCGTAATTAAAATTTGAGACAGTAAAAATTATTTTTTGAATAATTTACTATAGATAAGGCAATCCCTGGCGTATTTAAAATTTGAGACAGTAAAAAATGAATTTTTGAATAATTTACTATAGAAAAGGCAATCCCTGGCGTAATTAAAATTTGCGACACTAAACAATTAGTTTTTGCAAAATTTACTATAGGAAAGGCAATCCCTGGCGTAATTAAAATTTGAGACAGTAAAAAATTATTTTTTGAATAATTTACTATAGAAAAGGCAAAAAATAATTTTTTACTGTCTCAAATTTTAATTACGCCAGGGATTGCCTTTTCTATAGTAAATTATTCAAAAAATAATTTTTTACTGTCTCAAATTTTAATTACGCCAGGGATTGCCTTTTCTATAGTAAATTATTCAAAAAATAATTTTTACTGTCTCAAATTTTAATTACGCCAGGGATTGCCATTTCTATAGTAAATTTTGCAAAAAATAATTTTATACTGTCGCAAATTTTAATTACGCCAGGGATTGCCTTTTCTATAGTAAATTTTGCAACAAATAATTGTTTAGTGTCGCAAATTTTAATTACGCCAGGGATTGCCTTTTCTATAGTAAATTATTCAAAAAATAATTTTTTACTGTCTCAAATTTTAAATACGCCAGGGATTGCCTTTTCTATAGTAAATTTTGCAAAAAATAATTTTTTACTGTTGCAAATTTTAAATACGCCAGGGATTGGCTTTTCTATAGTAAATTATTCAAAAAATAATTTTTTACTGTCTCAAATTTTAATTACGCCAGGGATTGCCTTTTCTATAGTAAATTATTCAAAAAATAATTTTTTACTTTTGCAAATTTTAAATACGCCAGGGATTGCCTTTTGTATAGTAAATTATTCAAAAAATAATTTTTTACTGTCGCAATTTATAATTACGCCAGGGATTGCCTTTTCTATAGTAAATTATTCAAAAATTCATTTTTTACTGTTGCAAATTTTAATTACGCCAGGGATTGCCTTTTCTATAGTAAATTTTGCAAAAAATAATTTTATATTGTCTCAAATTTTAATTACGCCAGGGATTGCCTTTTCTATAGTAAATTATTCAAAAAATAATTTTTTACTGTCTCAAATTTTAATTACGCCAGGGATTGCCTTTTCTATAGTAAATTTTGCAAAAAATAATTTTTTACTGTCTCAAATTTTAATTACGCCAGGGATTGCCTTTTCTAAAGTAAATTTTGCAAAAAATAATGTTTTACTGTCTCAAATTTTAATTACGCCAGGGATTGCCTTTTGTATAGTAAATTATTCAAAAAATAATTTTTACTGTCTCAAATTTTAATTACGCCAGGGATTGCCTTTTCTATAGTAAATTATTCAAAAAATAATTAATTATTTTTTGCAAAATTTACTATATAAAAGGCAATCCCTGGCGTAATTAAAATTTGAGACAGTAAAAAATTGTTTTTTGAATAATTTACTATAGAAAAGGCAATCCCTGGCGTAATTAAAATTTGAGACAGTAAAAAATTATTTTTTGAATAATTTACTATAGAAAAGGCAATCCCTGG
>CAWVNZ010001582.1:0-95682 GCA_963930735.1 Dioctria linearis | reverse complement strand
AGTAAAAAATTATTTTTTGAATAATTTACTATAGAAAAGGCAATCCCTGGCGTAATTAAAATTTGCGACAGTAGAAAATTATTTTTTGAATAATTTACTGTAGAAAAGGCAATCCCTGGCGTAATTAAAATTTGCGACAGTTGAAAATTATTTTGTGAGAAATTTACTATAGAAAAGGCAATCCCTGGGATATTTAAAATTTGCGATAGTAAAAAATTATTTTTTGAATAATTTACTATAGAAAAGGCAATCCCTGGCGTAATTAAAACTTGCGACAGTAAAAAATTATTTTTTGAATAATTTACTATAGAAAAGGCAATCCCTGGCGTAATTAAAATTTGCGACAGTAGAAAATTATTTTTTGAATAATTTACTGTGGAAAAGGCAATCCCTGGGATATTTTAAATTTGCGACAGTTGAAAATTATTTTGTGAGAAATTTACTATAGAAAAGGCAATCCCTGGGATATTTAAAATTTGCGACAGTAAAAAATTATTTTTTGAATAATTTACTATAGAAAAGGCAATCCCTGGCGTAATTAAAATTTGCGACAGTAGAAAATTATTTTTTGAATAATTTATTGTGGAAAAGGCAATCCCTGGCGTAATTAAAATTTGCGATAGTAAAAAATTATTTTTTGAATAATTTACTATAGAAAAGGCAATCCCTGGGATATTTAAAATTTGCGATAGTAAAAAATTATTTTTTGAATAATTTACTATAGAAAAGGCAATCCCTGGCGCCATTAAAATTTGCGACAGTAAAAAATTATTTTTTGAATTATTTACTATAGAAAAGGCAATCCCTGGCGTAATTAAAATTTGCGACAGTAGAAAATTATTTTTTGAATAATTTACTATAGAAAAGGCAATCCCTGGCGCCATTAAAATTTGCGACAGTTGAAAATTATTTTGTGAGAAATTTACTATAGAAAAGGCAATCCCTGGCGTAATTAAAATTTGCGACAGTAGAAAATTATTTTTTGAATAATTTACTGTGGAAAAGGCAATCCCTGGGATATTTTAAATTTGCGACAGTAAAAAATTATTTTTTGAATTATTTACTATAGAAAAGGCAATCCCTGGCGTAATTAAAATTTGCGACAGTAGAAAATTATTTTTTGAATAATTTACTGTGGAAAAGGCAATCCCTGGGATATTTTAAATTTGCGACAGTAAAAAATTATTTTTTGAATAATTTACTATAGAAAAGGCAATCCCTGGCGCACTTAAAATTTGCGATAGTAAAAAATTATTTTTTGAATAATTTACTATAGAAAAGGCAATCCCTGGCGTAATTAAAATTTGCGACAGTAGAAAATTATTTTTTGAATAATTTACTATAGAAAAGGCAATCCCTGGCGCACTTAAAATTTGCGATAGTAAAAAATTATTTTTTGAATAATTTACTATAGAAAAGGCAATCCCTGGCGTAATTAAAATTTGCGACAGTAGAAAATTATTTTTTGAATAATTTACTATAGAAAAGGCAATCCCTGGCGTAATTAAAACTTGCGATAGTAAAAAATTATTTTTTGAATAATTTACTATAGAAAAGGCAATCCCTGGCGCACTTAAAATTTGCGACAGTTGAAAATTATTTTGTGAGAAATTTACTATAGAAAAGGCAATCCCTGGCGTAATTAAAATTTGCGACAGTTGAAAATTATTTTTTGAATAATTTACTGTGGAAAAGGCAATCCCTGGGATATTTAAAATTTGCGACAGTAAAAAATTATTTTTTGAATAATTTACTATAGAAAAGGCAATCCCTGGCGTAATTAAAATTTGCGATAGTAAAAAATTATTTTTTGAATAATTTACTATAGAAAAGGCAATCCCTGGCGTAATTAAAACTTGCGATAGTAAAAAATTATTTTTTGAATAATTTACTATAGAAAAGGCAATCCCTGGCGCACTTAAAATTTGCGACAGTAGAAAATTATTTTTTGAATAATTTACTGTGGAAAAGGCAATCCCTGGGATATTTAAAATTTGCGATAGTAAAAAATTATTTTTTGAATAATTTACTATAGAAAAGGCAATCCCTGGCGCCATTAAAATTTGCGACAGTTGAAAATTATTTTTTGAATAATTTACTATAGAAAAGGCAATCCCTGGCGCCATTAAAATTTGCGACAGTTGAAAATTATTTTGTGAGAAATTTACTATAGAAAAGGCAATCCCTGGGATATTTAAAATTTGCGACAGTAAAAAATTATTTTTTGAATAATTTACTATAGAAAAGGCAATCCCTGGCGCACTTAAAATTTGCGATAGTAAAAAATTATTTTTTGAATAATTTACTATAGAAAAGGCAATCCCTGGCGTAATTAAAATTTGCGACAGTAAAAAATTATTTTTTGAATAATTTACTATAGAAAAGGCAATCCCTGGCGCACTTAAAATTTGCGACAGTAGAAAATTATTTTTTGAATAATTTACTATAGAAAAGGCAATCCCTGGCGCCATTAAAATTTGCGACAGTTGAAAATTATTTTGTGAGAAATTTACTATAGAAAAGGCAATCCCTGGCGTAATTAAAATTTGCGACAGTAAAAAATTATTTTTTGAATAATTTACTATAGAAAAGGCAATCCCTGGCGCACTTAAAATTTGCGATAGTAAAAAATTATTTTTTGAATAATTTACTATAGAAAAGGCAATCCCTGGCGCCATTAAAATTTGCGACAGTTGAAAATTATTTTGTGAGAAATTTACTATAGAAAAGGCAATCCCTGGCGTAATTAAAATTTGCGACAGTAAAAAATTATTTTTTGAATAATTTACTATAGAAAAGGCAATCCCTGGCGCACTTAAAATTTGCGATAGTAAAAAATTATTTTAGAATAATTTACTATAGAAAAGGCAATCCCTGGCGTAATTAAAATTTGCGACAGTAGAAAATTATTTTTTGAATAATTTACTGTGGAAAAGGCAATCCCTGGGATATTTTAAATTTGCGACAGTAAAAAATTATTTTTTGAATAATTTACTGTGGAAAAGGCAATCCCTGGGATATTTTAAATTTGCGACAGTAAAAAATTATTTTTTGAATAATTTACTATAGAAAAGGCAATCCCTGGCGCACTTAAAATTTGCGACAGTAAAAAATTATTTTTGAATAATTTACTATAGAAAAGGCAATCCCTGGCGTAATTAAAATTTGCGACAGTAAAAAATTATTTTTTGAATTATTTACTATAGAAAAGGCAATCCCTGGCGTAATTAAAATTTGCGATAGTAAAAAATTATTTTTTGAATAATTTACTATAGAAAAGGCAATCCCTGGCGTAATTAAAACTTGCGATAGTAAAAAATTATTTTTTGAATAATTTACTATAGAAAAGGCAATCCCTGGCGCACTTAAAATTTGCGATAGTAAAAAATTATTTTTTGAATAATTTACTATAGAAAAGGCAATCCCTGGCGCACTTAAAATTTGCGACAGTAGAAAATTATTTTTTGAATAATTTACTATAGAAAAGGCAATCCCTGGCGCCATTAAAATTTGCGACAGTTGAAAATTATTTTTTGAATAATTTACTATAGAAAAGGCAATCCCTGGCGTAATTAAAATTTGCGACAGTAGAAAATTATTTTTTGAATAATTTACTGTGGAAAAGGCAATCCCTGGGATATTTTAAATTTGCGACAGTAAAAAATTATTTTTTGAATAATTTACTATAGAAAAGGCAATCCCTGGCGCACTTAAAATTTGCGACAGTTGAAAATTATTTTTTGAATAATTTACTATAGAAAAGGCAATCCCTGGCGTAATTAAAATTTGCGACAGTAGAAAATTATTTTTTGAATAATTTACTATAGAAAAGGCAATCCCTGGCGTAATTAAAATTTGCGATAGTAAAAAATTATTTTTTGAATAATTTACTATAGAAAAGGCAATCCCTGGCGTAATTAAAATTTGCGATAGTAGAAAATTATTTTTTGAATAATTTACTGTGGAAAAGGCAATCCCTGGGATATTTTAAATTTGCGACAGTAAAAAATTATTTTTTGAATAATTTACTATAGAAAAGGCAATCCCTGGCGCACTTAAAATTTGCGACAGTTGAAAATTATTTTTTGAATAATTTACTATAGAAAAGGCAATCCCTGGCGTAATTAAAATTTGCGACAGTAGAAAATTATTTTTTGAATAATTTACTATAGAAAAGGCAATCCCTGGCGTAATTAAAATTTGCGATAGTAAAAAATTATTTTTTGAATTATTTACTATAGAAAAGGCAATCCCTGGCGTAATTAAAATTTGCGAAAGTTGAAAATTATTTTTTGAATAATTTACTATAGAAAAGGCAATCCCTGGCGCACTTAAAATTTGCGACAGTAGAAAATTATTTTTTGAATAATTTACTGTGGAAAAGGCAATCCCTGGGATATTTAAAATTTGCGACAGTAAAAAATTATTTTTGAATAATTTACTATAGAAAAGGCAATCCCTGGCGCACTTAAAATTTGCGACAGTAGGAAATTATTTTTTGAATAATTTACTATAGAAAAGGCAATCCCTGGCGTAATTAAAATTTGCGACAGTAGAAAATTATTTTTTGAATAATTTACTATAGAAAAGGCAATCCCTGGCGCACTTAAAATTTGCGACAGTAGAAAATTATTTTTTGAATAATTTACTATAGAAAAGGCAATCCCTGGCGCACTTAAAATTTGCGATAGTAAAAAATTATTTTTTGAATAATTTACTATAGAAAAGGCAATCCCTGGCGTAATTAAAATTTGCGACAGTAGAAAATTATTTTTTGAATAATTTACTATAGAAAAGGCAATCCCTGGCGCCATTAAAATTTGCGACAGTAAAAAATTATTTTTTGAATAATTTACTATAGAAAAGGCAATCCCTGGCGCACTTAAAATTTGCGATAGTAAAAAATTATTTTTTGAATAATTTACTATAGAAAAGGCAATCCCTGGCGCACTTAAAATTTGCGATAGTAAAAAATTATTTTTTGAATAATTTACTATAGAAAAGGCAATCCCTGGCGTAATTAAAATTTGCGACAGTAGAAAATTATTTTTTGAATAATTTACTATAGAAAAGGCAATCCCTGGCGCCATTAAAATTTGCGACAGTTGAAAATTATTTTGTGAGAAATTTACTATAGAAAAGGCAATCCCTGGGATATTTAAAATTTGCGACAGTAGAAAATTATTTTTTGAATAATTTACTATAGAAAAGGCAATCCCTGGCGCACTTAAAATTTGCGACAGTAAAAAATTATTTTTTGAATATTTTACTATAGAAAAGGCAATCCCTGGCGTAATTAAAATTTGCGATAGTAAAAAATTATTTTTTGAATAATTTACTATAGAAAAGGCAATCCCTGGCGTAATTAAAACTTGCGATAGTAAAAAATTATTTTTTGAATAATTTACTATAGAAAAGGCAATCCCTGGCGCACTTAAAATTTGCGACAGTAGAAAATTATTTTTCGAATAATTTACTGTGGAAAAGGCAATCCCTGGGATATTTAAAATTTGCGACAGTAAAAAATTATTTTTGAATAATTTACTATAGAAAAGGCAATCCCTGGCGCACTTAAAATTTGCGACAGTAGAAAATTATTTTTTGAATAATTTACTGTGGAAAAGGCAATCCCTGGGATATTTAAAATTTGCGATAGTAAAAAATTATTTTTTGAATTATTTACTATAGAAAAGGCAATCCCTGGCGTAATTAAAATTTGCGACAGTTGAAAATTATTTTGTGAGAAATTTACTATAGAAAAGGCAATCCCTGGCGTAATTAAAATTTGCGACAGTAGAAAATTATTTTTTGAATAATTTACTGTGGAAAAGGCAATCCCTGGGATATTTTAAATTTGCGACAGTAAAAAATTATTTTTTGAATAATTTACTATAGAAAAGGCAATCCCTGGCGCACTTAAAATTTGCGACAGTAAAAAATTATTTTTGAATAATTTACTATAGAAAAGGCAATCCCTGGCGTAATTAAAATTTGCGACAGTAAAAAATTATTTTTTGAATTATTTACTATAGAAAAGGCAATCCCTGGCGTAATTAAAATTTGCGATAGTAAAAAATTATTTTTTGAATAATTTACTATAGAAAAGGCAATCCCTGGCGCACTTAAAATTTGCGATAGTAAAAAATTATTTTTTGAATAATTTACTATAGAAAAGGCAATCCCTGGCGCACTTAAAATTTGCGACAGTAGAAAATTATTTTTTGAATAATTTACTATAGAAAAGGCAATCCCTGGCGTAATTAAAATTTGCGACAGTAGAAAATTATTTTTTGAATAATTTACTATAGAAAAGGCAATCCCTGGCGCACTTAAAATTTGCGATAGTAAAAAATTATTTTTTGAATAATTTACTATAGAAAAGGCAATCCCTGGCGCACTTAAAATTTGCGACAGTAGAAAATTATTTTTTGAATAATTTACTATAGAAAAGGCAATCCCTGGCGCCATTAAAATTTGCGACAGTTGAAAATTATTTTGTGAGAAATTTACTATAGAAAAGGCAATCCCTGGGATATTTAAAATTTGCGACAGTAAAAAATTATTTTTTGAATAATTTACTATAGAAAAGGCAATCCCTGGCGTAATTAAAATTTTCGACAGTAAAAAATTATTTTTTGAATTATTTACTATAGAAAAGGCAATCCCTGGCGCACTTAAAATTTGCGACAGTAGAAAATTATTTTTTGAATAATTTACTATAGAAAAGGCAATCCCTGGCGCCATTAAAATTTGCGACAGTTGAAAATTATTTTGTGAGAAATTTACTATAGAAAAGGCAATCCCTGGGATATTTAAAATTTGCGACAGTAAAAAATTATTTTTTGAATAATTTACTATAGAAAAGGCAATCCCTGGCGTAATTAAAATTTGCGACAGTAAAAAATTATTTTTTGAATTATTTACTATAGAAAAGGCAATCCCTGGCGCACTTAAAATTTGCGACAGTAAAAAATTATTTTTTGAATTATTTACTATAGAAAAGGCAATCCCTGGCGTAATTAAAATTTGCGACAGTAGAAAATTATTTTTTGAATAATTTACTATAGAAAAGGCAATCCCTGGCGCACTTAAAATTTGCGATAGTAAAAAATTATTTTTTGAATAATTTACTATAGAAAAGGCAATCCCTGGCGTAATTAAAACTTGCGATAGTAAAAAATTATTTTTTGAATAATTTACTATAGAAAAGGCAATCCCTGGCGCACTTAAAATTTGCGATAGTAAAAAATTATTTTTTGAATAATTTACTGTGGAAAAGGCAATCCCTGGGATATTTAAAATTTGCGATAGTAAAAAATTATTTTTTGAATAATTTACTATAGAAAAGGCAATCCCTGGCGTAATTAAAATTTGCGACAGTAGAAAATTATTTTTTGAATAATTTACTGTGGAAAAGGCAATCCCTGGCGTAATTAAAATTTGCGACAGTAAAAAATTATTTTTTGAATTATTTACTATAGAAAAGGCAATCCCTGGCGTAATTAAAATTTGCGACAGTAAAAAATTATTTTTTGAATTATTTACTATAGAAAAGGCAATCCCTGGCGTAATTAAAATTTGCGACAGTAGAAAATTATTTTTTGAATAATTTACTATAGAAAAGGCAATCCCTGGCGTAATTAAAATTTGCGATAGTAAAAAATTATTTTTTGAATAATTTACTATAGAAAAGGCAATCCCTGGCGCACTTAAAATTTGCGATAGTAAAAAATTATTTTTTGAATAATTTACTATAGAAAAGGCAATCCCTGGCGCACTTAAAATTTGCGATAGTAAAAAATTATTTTTTGAATAATTTACTATAGAAAAGGCAATCCCTGGCGCACTTAAAATTTGCGATAGTAAAAAATTATTTTTTGAATAATTTACTGTGGAAAAGGCAATCCCTGGGATATTTAAAATTTGCGACAGTAAAAAATTATTTTTTGAATTATTTACTATAGAAAAGGCAATCCCTGGGATATTTTAAATTTGCGACAGTAAAAAATTATTTTTTGAATTATTTACTATAGAAAAGGCAATCCCTGGCGTAATTAAAATTTGCGACAGTAGAAAATTATTTTTTGAATAATTTACTGTGGAAAAGGCAATCCCTGGGATATTTTAAATTTGCGACAGTAAAAAATTATTTTTTGAATAATTTACTATAGAAAAGGCAATCCCTGGCGTAATTAAAACTTGCGATAGTAAAAAATTATTTTTTGAATTATTTACTATAGAAAAGGCAATCCCTGGGATATTTAAAATTTGCGACAGTAAAAAATTATTTTTGAATAATTTACTATAGAAAAGGCAATCCCTGGGGTAATTAAAATTTGCGATAGTAAAAAATTATTTTTTGAATAATTTACTATAGAAAAGGCAATCCCTGGCGCACTTAAAATTTGCGATAGTAAAAAATTATTTTTTGAATAATTTACTATAGAAAAGGCAATCCCTGGCGCACTTAAAATTTGCGACAGTAGAAAATTATTTTTTGAATAATTTACTATAGAAAAGGCAATCCCTGGCGCCATTAAAATTTGCGACAGTTGAAAATTATTTTGTGAGAAATTTACTATAGAAAAGGCAATCCCTGGGATATTTAAAATTTGCGACAGTAAAAAATTATTTTTTGAATAATTTACTATAGAAAAGGCAATCCCTGGCGTAATTAAAATTTGCGACAGTAAAAAATTATTTTTTGAATTATTTACTATAGAAAAGGCAATCCCTGGCGTAATTAAAATTTGCGACAGTAAAAAATTATTTTTTGAATTATTTACTATAGAAAAGGCAATCCCTGGCGTAATTAAAATTTGCGATAGTAAAAAATTATTTTTGAATAATTTACTATAGAAAAGGCAATCCCTGGCGTAATTAAAATTTGCGACAGTAAAAAATTATTTTTTGAATTATTTACTGTGGAAAAGGCAATCCCTGGCGCACTTAAAATTTGCGATAGTAAAAAATTATTTTTTGAATAATTTACTATAGAAAAGGCAATCCCTGGCGCACTTAAAATTTGCGATAGTAAAAAATTATTTTTTGAATAATTTACTGTGGAAAAGGCAATCCCTGGGATATTTAAAATTTGCGACAGTAAAAAATTATTTTTTGAATTATTTACTATAGAAAAGGCAATCCCTGGCGTAATTAAAATTTGCGACAGTAGAAAATTATTTTTTGAATAATTTACTATAGAAAAGGCAATCCCTGGCGCCATTAAAATTTGCGACAGTTGAAAATTATTTTGTGAGAAATTTACTATAGAAAAGGCAATCCCTGGGATATTTAAAATTTGCGACAGTAAAAAATTATTTTTTGAATTATTTACTATAGAAAAGGCAATCCCTGGCGTAATTAAAATTTGCGACAGTTGAAAATTATTTTGTGAGAAATTTACTATAGAAAAGGCAATCCCTGGGATATTTAAAATTTGCGACAGTAAAAAATTATTTTTGAATAATTTACTATAGAAAAGGCAATCCCTGGCGTAATTAAAACTTATGATAGTAAAAAATTATTTTTTGAATAATTTACTATAGAAAAGGCAATCCCTGGCGTAATTAAAATTTGCGACAGTAAAAAATTATTTTTTGAACTATTTACTATAGAAAAGGCAATCCCTGGCGTAATTAAAACTTGCGATAGTAAAAAATTATTTTATGAATAATTTACTATAGAAAAGGCAATCCCTGGCGCACTTAAAATTTGCGATAGTAAAAAATTATTTTTTGAATAATTTACTATAGAAAAGGCAATCCCTGGCGTAATTAAAATTTGCGACAGTAGAAAATTATTTTTTGAATAATTTACTGTGGAAAAGGCAATCCCTGGGATATTTTAAATTTGCGACAGTAAAAAATTATTTTTTGAATAATTTACTATAGAAAAGGCAATCCCTGGCGCACTTAAAATTTGCGATAGTAAAAAATTATTTTTTGAATAATTTACTATAGAAAAGGCAATCCCTGGCGTAATTAAAATTTGCGACAGTAGAAAATTATTTTTTGAATAATTTACTGTGGAAAAGGCAATCCCTGGGATATTTAAAATTTGCGACAGTAAAAAATTATTTTTTGAATAATTTACTATAGAAAAGGCAATCCCTGGCGCCATTAAAATTTGCGACAGTTGAAAATTATTTTTTGAATAATTTACTATAGAAAAGGCAATCCCTGGCGCCATTAAAATTTGCGACAGTTGAAAATTATTTTGTGAGAAATTTACTATAGAAAAGGCAATCCCTGGGATATTTAAAATTTGCGACAGTAGAAAATTATTTTTTGAATAATTTACTATAGAAAAGGCAATCCCTGGCGCACTTAAAATTTGCGATAGTAAAAAATTATTTTTTGAATAATTTACTATAGAAAAGGCAATCCCTGGCGTAATTAAAATTTGCGACAGTAAAAAATTATTTTTTGAATAATTTACTATAGAAAAGGCAATCCCTGGCGCACTTAAAATTTGCGATAGTAAAAAATTATTTTTTGAATAATTTACTATAGAAAAGGCAATCCCTGGCGCCATTAAAATTTGCGACAGTTGAAAATTATTTTGTGAGAAATTTACTATAGAAAAGGCAATCCCTGGGATATTTAAAATTTGCGACAGTAAAAAATTATTTTTTGAATTATTTACTATAGAAAAGGCAATCCCTGGCGTAATTAAAATTTGCGACAGTTGAAAATTATTTTGTGAGAAATTTACTATAGAAAAGGCAATCCCTGGCGTAATTAAAATTTGCGACAGTAGAAAATTATTTTTTGAATAATTTACTGTGGAAAAGGCAATCCCTGGCGTAATTAAAATTTGCGACAGTAAAAAATTATTTTTTGAATTATTTACTATAGAAAAGGCAATCCCTGGCGTAATTAAAATTTGCGACAGTAAAAAATTATTTTTTGAATTATTTACTATAGAAAAGGCAATCCCTGGCGTAATTAAAATTTGCGACAGTAGAAAATTATTTTTTGAATAATTTACTATAGAAAAGGCAATCCCTGGCGTAATTAAAATTTGCGATAGTAAAAAATTATTTTTTGAATAATTTACTATAGAAAAGGCAATCCCTGGCGCACTTAAAATTTGCGATAGTAAAAAATTATTTTTTGAATAATTTACTATAGAAAAGGCAATCCCTGGCGCACTTAAAATTTGCGATAGTAAAAAATTATTTTTTGAATAATTTACTATAGAAAAGGCAATCCCTGGCGCACTTAAAATTTGCGATAGTAAAAAATTATTTTTTGAATAATTTACTGTGGAAAAGGCAATCCCTGGGATATTTAAAATTTGCGACAGTAAAAAATTATTTTTTGAATTATTTACTATAGAAAAGGCAATCCCTGGGATATTTTAAATTTGCGACAGTAAAAAATTATTTTTTGAATTATTTACTATAGAAAAGGCAATCCCTGGCGTAATTAAAATTTGCGACAGTAGAAAATTATTTTTTGAATAATTTACTGTGGAAAAGGCAATCCCTGGGATATTTAAAATTTGCGACAGTAAAAAATTATTTTTTGAATAATTTACTATAGAAAAGGCAATCCCTGGCGTAATTAAAATTTGCGACAGTAAAAAATTATTTTTTGAATTATTTACTATAGAAAAGGCAATCCCTGGCGTAATTAAAATTTGCGACAGTAAAAAATTATTTTTTGAATTATTTACTATAGAAAAGGCAATCCCTGGCGTAATTAAAATTTGCGATAGTAAAAAATTATTTTTGAATAATTTACTATAGAAAAGGCAATCCCTGGCGTAATTAAAATTTGCGACAGTAAAAAATTATTTTTTGAATTATTTACTGTGGAAAAGGCAATCCCTGGCGCACTTAAAATTTGCGATAGTAAAAAATTATTTTTTGAATAATTTACTATAGAAAAGGCAATCCCTGGCGCACTTAAAATTTGCGATAGTAAAAAATTATTTTTTGAATAATTTACTGTGGAAAAGGCAATCCCTGGGATATTTAAAATTTGCGACAGTAAAAAATTATTTTTTGAATTATTTACTATAGAAAAGGCAATCCCTGGCGTAATTAAAATTTGCGACAGTAGAAAATTATTTTTTGAATAATTTACTATAGAAAAGGCAATCCCTGGCGCCATTAAAATTTGCGACAGTTGAAAATTATTTTGTGAGAAATTTACTATAGAAAAGGCAATCCCTGGGATATTTAAAATTTGCGACAGTAAAAAATTATTTTTTGAATTATTTACTATAGAAAAGGCAATCCCTGGCGTAATTAAAATTTGCGACAGTTGAAAATTATTTTGTGAGAAATTTACTATAGAAAAGGCAATCCCTGGGATATTTAAAATTTGCGACAGTAAAAAATTATTTTTGAATAATTTACTATAGAAAAGGCAATCCCTGGCGTAATTAAAACTTATGATAGTAAAAAATTATTTTTTGAATAATTTACTATAGAAAAGGCAATCCCTGGCGTAATTAAAATTTGCGACAGTAAAAAATTATTTTTTGAACTATTTACTATAGAAAAGGCAATCCCTGGCGTAATTAAAACTTGCGATAGTAAAAAATTATTTTTTGAATAATTTACTATAGAAAAGGCAATCCCTGGCGCACTTAAAATTTGCGATAGTAAAAAATTATTTTTTGAATAATTTACTATAGAAAAGGCAATCCCTGGCGTAATTAAAATTTGCGACAGTAGAAAATTATTTTTTGAATAATTTACTGTGGAAAAGGCAATCCCTGGGATATTTTAAATTTGCGACAGTAAAAAATTATTTTTTGAATAATTTACTATAGAAAAGGCAATCCCTGGCGCACTTAAAATTTGCGATAGTAAAAAATTATTTTTTGAATAATTTACTATAGAAAAGGCAATCCCTGGCGTAATTAAAATTTGCGACAGTAGAAAATTATTTTTTGAATAATTTACTGTGGAAAAGGCAATCCCTGGGATATTTTAAATTTGCGACAGTAAAAAATTATTTTTTGAATAATTTACTATAGAAAAGGCAATCCCTGGCGCCATTAAAATTTGCGACAGTTGAAAATTATTTTTTGAATAATTTACTATAGAAAAGGCAATCCCTGGCGCCATTAAAATTTGCGACAGTTGAAAATTATTTTGTGAGAAATTTACTATAGAAAAGGCAATCCCTGGGATATTTAAAATTTGCGACAGTAGAAAATTATTTTTTGAATAATTTACTATAGAAAAGGCAATCCCTGGCGCACTTAAAATTTGCGATAGTAAAAAATTATTTTTTGAATAATTTACTATAGAAAAGGCAATCCCTGGCGTAATTAAAATTTGCGACAGTAAAAAATTATTTTTTGAATAATTTACTATAGAAAAGGCAATCCCTGGCGCACTTAAAATTTGCGATAGTAAAAAATTATTTTTTGAATAATTTACTATAGAAAAGGCAATCCCTGGCGCCATTAAAATTTGCGACAGTTGAAAATTATTTTGTGAGAAATTTACTATAGAAAAGGCAATCCCTGGGATATTTAAAATTTGCGACAGTAAAAAATTATTTTTTGAATTATTTACTATAGAAAAGGCAATCCCTGGCGTAATTAAAATTTGCGACAGTTGAAAATTATTTTGTGAGAAATTTACTATAGAAAAGGCAATCCCTGGCGTAATTAAAATTTGCGACAGTTGAAAATTATTTTGTGAGAAATTTACTATAGAAAAGGCAATCCCTGGCGTAATTAAAATTTGCGACAGTAGAAAATTATTTTTTGAATAATTTACTATAGAAAAGGCAATCCCTGGCGCACTTAAAATTTGCGATAGTAAAAAATTATTTTTTGAATAATTTACTATAGAAAAGGCAATCCCTGGCGTAATTAAAATTTGCGACAGTTGAAAATTATTTTGTGAGAAATTTACTATAGAAAAGGCAATCCCTGGCGTAATTAAAACTTGCGACAGTAGAAAATTATTTTTTGAATAATTTACTGTGGAAAAGGCAATCCCTGGCGTAATTAAAATTTGCGACAGTAGAAAATTATTTTTTGAATAATTTACTATAGAAAAGGCAATCCCTGGCGCCATTAAAATTTGCGACAGTTGAAAATTATTTTGTGAGAAATTTACTATAGAAAAGGCAATCCCTGGGATATTTAAAATTTGCGACAGTAGAAAATTATTTTTTGAATAATTTACTATAGAAAAGGCAATCCCTGGGATATTTAAAACTTGCGATAGTAAAAAATTATTTTTTGAATAATTTACTATAGAAAAGGCAATCCCTGGCGTAATTAAAATTTGCGACAGTAGAAAATTATTTTTTGAATAATTTACTATAGAAAAGGCAATCCCTGGCGTAATTAAAATTTGCGACAGTAGAAAATTATTTTTTGAATAATTTACTATAGAAAAGGCAATCCCTGGCGCCATTAAAATTTGCGACAGTTGAAAATTATTTTGTGAGAAATTTACTATAGAAAAGGCAATCCCTGGGATATTTAAAATTTGCGACAGTAAAAAATTATTTTTGAATAATTTACTATAGAAAAGGCAATCCCTGGCGCACTTAAAATTTGCGATAGTAAAAAATTATTTTTTGAATAATTTACTATAGAAAAGGCAATCCCTGGCGTAATTAAAATTTGCGACAGTAGAAAATTATTTTTTGAATAATTTACTATAGAAAAGGCAATCCCTGGCGCCATTAAAATTTGCGACAGTTGAAAATTATTTTGTGAGAAATTTACTATAGAAAAGGCAATCCCTGGGATATTTAAAATTTGCGACAGTAAAAAATTATTTTTTGAATTATTTACTATAGAAAAGGCAATCCCTGGCGTAATTAAAATTTGCGACAGTAGAAAATTATTTTGTGAGAAATTTACTATAGAAAAGGCAATCCCTGGCGTAATTAAAATTTGCGACAGTTGAAAATTATTTTGTGAGAAATTTACTATAGAAAAGGCAATCCCTGGGATATTTAAAATTTGCGACAGTAAAAAATTATTTTTTGAATTATTTACTATAGAAAAGGCAATCCCTGGCGTAATTAAAACTTGCGATAGTAAAAAATTATTTTTTGAATAATTTACTATAGAAAAGGCAATCCCTGGCGCACTTAAAATTTGCGATAGTAAAAAATTATTTTTTGAATAATTTACTATAGAAAAGGCAATCCCTGGCGTAATTAAAATTTGCGACAGTAGAAAATTATTTTTTGAATAATTTACTGTGGAAAAGGCAATCCCTGGGATATTTTAAATTTGCGACAGTAAAAAATTATTTTTTGAATAATTTACTATAGAAAAGGCAATCCCTGGCGCACTTAAAATTTGCGATAGTAAAAAATTATTTTTTGAATAATTTACTATAGAAAAGGCAATCCCTGGCGTAATTAAAATTTGCGACAGTAGAAAATTATTTTTTGAATAATTTACTGTGGAAAAGGCAATCCCTGGGATATTTTAAATTTGCGACAGTAAAAAATTATTTTTTGAATAATTTACTATAGAAAAGGCAATCCCTGGCGCCATTAAAATTTGCGACAGTTGAAAATTATTTTTTGAATAATTTACTATAGAAAAGGCAATCCCTGGCGCCATTAAAATTTGCGACAGTTGAAAATTATTTTGTGAGAAATTTACTATAGAAAAGGCAATCCCTGGGATATTTAAAATTTGCGACAGTAGAAAATTATTTTTTGAATAATTTACTATAGAAAAGGCAATCCCTGGCGCACTTAAAATTTGCGATAGTAAAAAATTATTTTTTGAATAATTTACTATAGAAAAGGCAATCCCTGGCGTAATTAAAATTTGCGACAGTAAAAAATTATTTTTTGAATAATTTACTATAGAAAAGGCAATCCCTGGCGCACTTAAAATTTGCGATAGTAAAAAATTATTTTTTGAATAATTTACTATAGAAAAGGCAATCCCTGGCGCCATTAAAATTTGCGACAGTTGAAAATTATTTTGTGAGAAATTTACTATAGAAAAGGCAATCCCTGGGATATTTAAAATTTGCGACAGTAAAAAATTATTTTTTGAATTATTTACTATAGAAAAGGCAATCCCTGGCGTAATTAAAATTTGCGACAGTTGAAAATTATTTTGTGAGAAATTTACTATAGAAAAGGCAATCCCTGGCGTAATTAAAATTTGCGACAGTTGAAAATTATTTTGTGAGAAATTTACTATAGAAAAGGCAATCCCTGGCGTAATTAAAATTTGCGACAGTAGAAAATTATTTTTTGAATAATTTACTATAGAAAAGGCAATCCCTGGCGCACTTAAAATTTGCGATAGTAAAAAATTATTTTTTGAATAATTTACTATAGAAAAGGCAATCCCTGGCGTAATTAAAATTTGCGACAGTTGAAAATTATTTTGTGAGAAATTTACTATAGAAAAGGCAATCCCTGGCGTAATTAAAACTTGCGACAGTAGAAAATTATTTTTTGAATAATTTACTGTGGAAAAGGCAATCCCTGGCGTAATTAAAATTTGCGACAGTAGAAAATTATTTTTTGAATAATTTACTATAGAAAAGGCAATCCCTGGCGCCATTAAAATTTGCGACAGTTGAAAATTATTTTGTGAGAAATTTACTATAGAAAAGGCAATCCCTGGGATATTTAAAATTTGCGACAGTAGAAAATTATTTTTTGAATAATTTACTATAGAAAAGGCAATCCCTGGGATATTTAAAACTTGCGATAGTAAAAAATTATTTTTTGAATAATTTACTATAGAAAAGGCAATCCCTGGCGTAATTAAAATTTGCGACAGTAGAAAATTATTTTTTGAATAATTTACTATAGAAAAGGCAATCCCTGGCGTAATTAAAATTTGCGACAGTAGAAAATTATTTTTTGAATAATTTACTATAGAAAAGGCAATCCCTGGCGCCATTAAAATTTGCGACAGTTGAAAATTATTTTGTGAGAAATTTACTATAGAAAAGGCAATCCCTGGGATATTTAAAATTTGCGACAGTAAAAAATTATTTTTGAATAATTTACTATAGAAAAGGCAATCCCTGGCGCACTTAAAATTTGCGATAGTAAAAAATTATTTTTTGAATAATTTACTATAGAAAAGGCAATCCCTGGCGTAATTAAAATTTGCGACAGTAGAAAATTATTTTTTGAATAATTTACTATAGAAAAGGCAATCCCTGGCGCCATTAAAATTTGCGACAGTTGAAAATTATTTTGTGAGAAATTTACTATAGAAAAGGCAATCCCTGGGATATTTAAAATTTGCGACAGTAAAAAATTATTTTTTGAATTATTTACTATAGAAAAGGCAATCCCTGGCGTAATTAAAATTTGCGACAGTAGAAAATTATTTTGTGAGAAATTTACTATAGAAAAGGCAATCCCTGGCGTAATTAAAATTTGCGACAGTTGAAAATTATTTTGTGAGAAATTTACTATAGAAAAGGCAATCCCTGGGATATTTAAAATTTGCGACAGTAAAAAATTATTTTTTGAATTATTTACTATACAAAAGGCAATCCCTGGCGTAATTAAAATTTGCGACAGTTGAAAATTATTTTGTGAGAAATTTACTATAGAAAAGGCAATCCCTGGGATATTTAAAATTTGCGACAGTAAAAAATTATTTTTGAATAATTTACTATAGAAAAGGCAATCCCTGGCGTAATTAAAACTTATGATAGTAAAAAATTATTTTTTGAATAATTTACTATAGAAAAGGCAATCCCTGGCGTAATTAAAACTTATGATAGTAAAAAATTATTTTTTGAATAATTTACTATAGAAAAGGCAATCCCTGGCGTAATTAAAATTTGCGACAGTAAAAAATTATTTTTTGAATTATTTACTATAGAAAAGGCAATCCCTGGCGTAATTAAAATTTGCGACAGTAGAAAATTATTTTTTGAATAATTTACTGTGGAAAAGGCAATCCCTGGGATATTTTAAATTTGCGACAGTAAAAAATTATTTTTTGAATAATTTACTATAGAAAAGGCAATCCCTGGCGTAATTAAAACTTGCGATAGTAAAAAATTATTTTTTGAATAATTTACTATAGAAAAGGCAATCCCTGGCGCCATTAAAATTTGCGACAGTTGAAAATTATTTTGTGAGAAATTTACTATAGAAAAGGCAATCCCTGGGATATTTAAAATTTTCGACAGTAAAAAATTATTTTGTGAGAAATTTACTATAGAAAAGGCAATCCCTGGGATATTTAAAATTTGCGACAGTAAAAAATTATTTTTGAATAATTTACTATAGAAAAGGCAATCCCTGGCGTAATTAAAACTTATGATAGTAAAAAATTATTTTTTGAATAATTTACTATAGAAAAGGCAATCCCTGGCGTAATTAAAACTTATGATAGTAAAAAATTATTTTTTGAATAATTTACTATAGAAAAGGCAATCCCTGGCGTAATTAAAATTTGCGACAGTAAAAAATTATTTTTTGAATTATTTACTATAGAAAAGGCAATCCCTGGCGTAATTAAAATTTGCGACAGTAGAATATTATTTTTTGAATAATTTACTGTGGAAAAGGCAATCCCTGGGATATTTTAAATTTGCGACAGTAAAAAATTATTTTTTGAATAATTTACTATAGAAAAGGCAATCCCTGGCGCACTTAAAATTTGCGATAGTAAAAAATTATTTTTTGAATAATTTACTATAGAAAAGGCAATACCTGGCGTAATTAAAATTTGCGACAGTAGAAAATTATTTTTTGAATAATTTACTATAGAAAAGGCAATCCCTGGCGTAATTAAAATTTGCGACAGTTGAAAATTATTTTGTGAGAAATTTACTATAGAAAAGGCAATCCCTGGGATATTTAAAATTTGCGACAGTAAAAAATTATTTTTTGAATTATTTACTATAGAAAAGGCAATCCCTGGCGTAATTAAAATTTGCGACAGTTGAAAATTATTTTGTGAGAAATTTACTATAGAAAAGGCAATCCCTGGCGTAATTAAAATTTGCGACAGTTGAAAATTATTTTGTGAGAAATTTACTATAGAAAAGGCAATCCCTGGGATATTTAAAATTTGCGACAGTAAAAAATTATTTTTTGAATTATTTACTATAGAAAAGGCAATCCCTGGCGTAATTAAAATTTGCGACAGTTGAAAATTATTTTGTGAGAAATTTACTATAGAAAAGGCAATCCCTGGGATATTTAAAATTTGCGACAGTAAAAAATTATTTTGTGAGAAATTTACTATAGAAAAGGCAATCCCTGGCGTAATTAAAATTTGCGACAGTAGAAAATTATTTTTTGAATAATTTACTGTGGAAAAGGCAATCCCTGGGATATTTTAAATTTGCGACAGTAAAAAATTATTTTTTGAATAATTTACTATAGAAAAGGCAATCCCTGGCGTAATTAAAATTTGCGACAGTAGAAAATTATTTTTTGAATAATTTACTATAGAAAAGGCAATCCCTGGCGCCATTAAAATTTGCGACAGTTGAAAATTATTTTGTGAGAAATTTACTATAGAAAAGGCAATCCCTGGGATATTTAAAATTTGCGACAGTAAAAAATTATTTTTTGAATTATTTACTATAGAAAAGGCAATCCCTGGCGTAATTAAAATTTGCGACAGTAGAAAATTATTTTGTGAGAAATTTACTATAGAAAAGGCAATCCCTGGCGTAATTAAAATTTGCGACAGTTGAAAATTATTTTGTGAGAAATTTACTATAGAAAAGGCAATCCCTGGGATATTTAAAATTTGCGACAGTAAAAAATTATTTTTTGAATTATTTACTATAGAAAAGGCAATCCCTGGCGTAATTAAAATTTGCGACAGTTGAAAATTATTTTGTGAGAAATTTACTATAGAAAAGGCAATCCCTGGGATATTTAAAATTTGCGACAGTAAAAAATTATTTTTTGAATAATTTACTATAGAAAAGGCAATCCCTGGCGCACTTAAAATTTGCGATAGTAAAAAATTATTTTTTGAATAATTTACTATAGAAAAGGCAATCCCTGGCGTAATTAAAATTTGCGACAGTAGAAAATTATTTTTTGAATAATTTACTATAGAAAAGGCAATCCCTGGCGTAATTAAAATTTGCGACAGTTGAAAATTATTTTGTGAGAAATTTACTATAGAAAAGGCAATCCCTGGGATATTTAAAATTTGCGACAGTAAAAAATTATTTTTTGAATTATTTACTATAGAAAAGGCAATCCCTGGCGTAATTAAAATTTGCGACAGTTGAAAATTATTTTGTGAGAAATTTACTATAGAAAAGGCAATCCCTGGCGTAATTAAAATTTGCGACAGTTGAAAATTATTTTGTGAGAAATTTACTATAGAAAAGGCAATCCCTGGCGTAATTAAAATTTGCGACAGTAGA
The DNA here is from genome assembly GCA_963930735.1 of Dioctria linearis. NCBI lineage: Eukaryota > Metazoa > Arthropoda > Insecta > Diptera > Asilidae > Dioctria > Dioctria linearis. Next base: position 75,335 of record CAWVNZ010001582.1, on the reverse strand, counting down.
AAATTATTTTTTGAATAATTTACTATAGAAAAGGCAATCCCTGGCGCCATTAAAATTTGCGACAGTTGAAAATTATTTTGTGAGAAATTTACTATAGAAAAGGCAATCCCTGGGATATTTAAAATTTGCGACAGTAAAAAATTATTTTTTGAATTATTTACTATAGAAAAGGCAATCCCTGGCGTAATTAAAATTTGCGACAGTAGAAAATTATTTTGTGAGAAATTTACTATAGAAAAGGCAATCCCTGGCGTAATTAAAATTTGCGACAGTTGAAAATTATTTTGTGAGAAATTTACTATAGAAAAGGCAATCCCTGGGATATTTAAAATTTGCGACAGTAAAAAATTATTTTTTGAATTATTTACTATAGAAAAGGCAATCCCTGGCGTAATTAAAATTTGCGACAGTTGAAAATTATTTTGTGAGAAATTTACTATAGAAAAGGCAATCCCTGGGATATTTAAAATTTGCGACAGTAAAAAATTATTTTTGAATAATTTACTATAGAAAAGGCAATCCCTGGCGTAATTAAAACTTATGATAGTAAAAAATTATTTTTTGAATAATTTACTATAGAAAAGGCAATCCCTGGCGTAATTAAAACTTATGATAGTAAAAAATTATTTTTTGAATAATTTACTATAGAAAAGGCAATCCCTGGCGTAATTAAAATTTGCGACAGTAAAAAATTATTTTTTGAATTATTTACTATAGAAAAGGCAATCCCTGGCGTAATTAAAATTTGCGACAGTAGAAAATTATTTTTTGAATAATTTACTGTGGAAAAGGCAATCCCTGGGATATTTAAAATTTGCGACAGTAAAAAATTATTTTTTGAATAATTTACTATAGAAAAGGCAATCCCTGGCGCACTTAAAATTTGCGATAGTAAAAAATTATTTTTTGAATAATTTACTATAGAAAAGGCAATCCCTGGCGTAATTAAAATTTGCGACAGTAGAAAATTATTTTTTGAATAATTTACTATAGAAAAGGCAATCCCTGGCGTAATTAAAATTTGCGACAGTTGAAAATTATTTTGTGAGAAATTTACTATAGAAAAGGCAATCCCTGGGATATTTAAAATTTGCGACAGTAAAAAATTATTTTTTGAATTATTTACTATAGAAAAGGCAATCCCTGGCGTAATTAAAATTTGCGACAGTTGAAAACTATTTTGTGAGAAATTTACTATAGAAAAGGCAATCCCTGGCGTAATTAAAATTTGCGATAGTAAAAAATTATTTTTTGAATAATTTACTATAGAAAAGGCAATCCCTGGCGTAATTAAAATTTGCGACAGTAAAAAATTATTTTTTGAATAATTTACTATAGAAAAGGCAATCCCTGGCGCACTTAAAATTTGCGATAGTAAAAAATTATTTTTTGAATTATTTACTATAGAAAAGGCAATCCCTGGCGTAATTAAAATTTGCGACAGTAAAAAATTATTTTTTGAATAATTTACTATAGAAAAGGCAATCCCTGGCGCACTTAAAATTTGCGATAGTAAAAAATTATTTTTTGAATAATTTACTATAGAAAAGGCAATCCCTGGCGCCATTAAAATTTGCGACAGTTGAAAATTATTTTGTGAGAAATTTACTATAGAAAAGGCAATCCCTGGGATATTTAAAATTTGCGACAGTAGAAAATTATTTTGTGAGAAATTTACTATAGAAAAGGCAATCCCTGGGATATTTAAAATTTGCGATAGTAAAAAATTATTTTTTGAATAATTTACTATAGAAAAGGCAATCCCTGGCGTAATTAAAATTTGCGACAGTAGAAAATTATTTTTTGAATAATTTACTGTGGAAAAGGCAATCCCTGGGATATTTAAAATTTGCGACAGTAAAAAATTATTTTTTGAATAATTTACTATAGAAAAGGCAATCCCTGGCGCACTTAAAATTTGCGATAGTAAAAAATTATTTTTTGAATAATTTACTATAGAAAAGGCAATCCCTGGCGTAATTAAAATTTGCGACAGTAGAAAATTATTTTTTGAATAATTTACTATAGAAAAGGCAATCCCTGGCGCCATTAAAATTTGCGACAGTTGAAAATTATTTTTTGAATAATTTACTATAGAAAAGGCAATCCCTGGCGTAATTAAAATTTGCGATAGTAAAAAATTATTTTTTGAATAATTTACTATAGAAAAGGCAATCCCTGGCGTAATTAAAATTTGCGACAGTAGAAAATTATTTTTTGAATAATTTACTATAGAAAAGGCAATCCCTGGCGCCATTAAAATTTGCGACAGTTGAAAATTATTTTGTGAGAAATTTACTATAGAAAAGGCAGTCCCTGGGATATTTAAAATTTGCGACAGTAAAAAATTATTTTTTGAATAATTTACTATAGAAAATGCAATCCCTGGCGTAATTAAAATTTGCGACAGTAGAAAATTATTTTTTGAATAATTTACTATAGAAAAGGCAATCCCTGGCGTAATTAAAATTTGCGACAGTAGAAAATTATTTTTTGAATAATTTACTATAGAAAAGGCAATCCCTGGCGTAATTAAAATTTGCGACAGTTGAAAATTATTTTGTGAGAAATTTACTATAGAAAAGGCAATCCCTGGGATATTTAAAATTTGCGACAGTAAAAAATTATTTTTTGAATAATTTACTATAGAAAAGGCAATCCCTGGCGCACTTAAAATTTGCGACAGTAGAAAATTATTTTTTGAATAATTTACTGTGGAAAAGGCAATCCCTGGGATATTTAAAATTTGCGACAGTAAAAAATTATTTTTTGAATAATTTACTATAGAAAAGGCAATCCCTGGCGCACTTAAAATTTGCGACAGTAGAAAATTATTTTTTGAATAATTTACTGTGGAAAAGGCAATCCCTGGGATATTTTAAATTTGCGACAATAAAAAATTATTTTTTGAATAATTTACTATAGAAAAGGCAATCCCTGGCGAAATTAAAATTTGCGACAGTAGAAAATTATTTTTTGAATAATTTACTATAGAAAAGGCAATCCCTGGCGTAATTAAAATTTGCGACAGTAGAAAATTATTTTTTGAATAATTTACTATAGAAAAGGCAATCCCTGGCGTAATTAAAATTTGCGACAGTTGAAAATTATTTTGTGAGAAATTTACTATAGAAAAGGCAATCCCTGGCGTAATTAAAATTTGCGACAGTTGAAAATTATTTTTTGAATAATTTACTATAGAAAAGGCAATCCCTGGGATATTTAAAATTTGCGACAGTAAAAAATTATTTTTTGAATAATTTACTATAGGAAAGGCAATCCCTGGCGCCATTAAAATTTGCGACAGTTGAAAATTATTTTGTGAAGAAATTTACTATAGAAAAGGCAATCCCTGGGATATTTAAAATTTGCGACAGTAAAAAATTATTTTTGAATAATTTACTATAGAAAAGGCAATCCCTGGGATATTTAAAACTTGCGATAGTAAAAAATTATTTTTTGAATAATTTACTATAGAAAAGGCAATCCCTGGCGTAATTAAATTTGCGACAGTAGAAAATTATTTTTTGAATAATTTACTATAGAAAAGGCAATCCCTGGCGTAATTAAAATTTGCGACAGTAGAAAATTATTTTTTGAATAATTTACTATAGAAAAGGCAATCCCTGGCGCCATTAAAATTTGCGACAGTTGAAAATTATTTTGTGAGAAATTTACTATAGAAAAGGCAATCCCTGGGATATTTAAAATTTGCGACAGTAAAAAATTATTTTTGAATAATTTACTATAGAAAAGGCAATCCCTGGCGCACTTAAAATTTGCGATAGTAAAAAATTATTTTTTGAATAATTTACTATAGAAAAGGCAATCCCTGGCGCCATTAAAATTTGCGACAGTTGAAAATTATTTTGTGAGAAATTTACTATAGAAAAGGCAATCCCTGGGATATTTAAAATTTGCGACAGTAAAAAATTATTTTTTGAATAATTTACTATAGAAAAGGCAATCCCTGGCGCCATTAAAATTTGTGACAGTTGAAAATTATTTTGTGAGAAATTTACTATAGAAAAGGCAATCCCTGGGATATTTAAAATTTGCGACAGTAGAAAATTATTTTTTGAATAATTTACTATAGAAAAGGCAATCCCTGGCGCACTTAAAATTTGCGATAGTAAAAAATTATTTTTTGAATAATTTACTATAGAAAAGGCAATCCCTGGCGTAATTAAAATTTGCGACAGTAGAAAATTATTTTTTGAATAATTTACTATAGAAAAGGCAATCCCTGGCGTAATTAAAATTTGCGACAGTTGAAAATTATTTTGTGAGAAATTTACTATAGAAAAGGCAATCCCTGGGATATTTAAAATTTGCGACAGTAAAAAATTATTTTTTGAATAATTTACTATAGAAAAGGCAATCCCTGGCGTAATTAAAATTTGCGACAGTAGAAAATTATTTTTTGAATAATTTACTATAGAAAAGGCAATCCCTGGCGCCATTAAAATTTGCGACAGTTGAAAATTATTTTGTGAGAAATTTACTATAGAAAAGGCAATCCCTGGGATATTTAAAATTTGCGACAGTAAAAAATTATTTTGTGAGAAATTTACTATAGAAAAGGCAATCCCTGGGATATTTAAAATTTGCGACAGTAAAAAATTATTTTTTGAATAATTTACTATAGAAAAGGCAATCCCTGGCGCCATTAAAATTTGCGACAGTTGAAAATTATTTTGTGAGAAATTTACTATAGAAAAGGCAATCCCTGGCGTAATTAAAATTTGCGACAGTTGAAAATTATTTTGTGAGAAATTTACTATAGAAAAGGCAATCCCTGGGATATTTAAAATTTGCGACAGTAAAAAATTATTTTTTGAATAATTTACTATAGAAAAGGCAATCCCTGGCGCACTTAAAATTTGCGACAGTAGAAAATTATTTTTTGAATAATTTACTGTGGAAAAGGCAATCCCTGGGATATTTAAAATTTGCGACAGTAAAAAATTATTTTTTGAATAATTTACTATAGAAAAGGCAATCCCTGGCGCACTTAAAATTTGCGACAGTAGAAAATTATTTTTTGAATAATTTACTATAGAAAAGGCAATCCCTGGCGTAATTAAAATTTGCGACAGTAGAAAATTATTTTTTGAATAATTTACTATAGAAAAGGCAATCCCTGGCGTAATTAAAATTTGCGACAGTTGAAAATTATTTTGTGAGAAATTTACTATAGAAAAGGCAATCCCTGGGATATTTAAAATTTGCGACAGTAAAAAATTATTTTGTGAGAAATTTACTATAGAAAAGGCAATCCCTGGGATATTTAAAATTTGCGACAGTAAAAAATTATTTTTGAATAATTTACTATAGAAAAGGCAATCCCTGGGATATTTAAAACTTGCGATAGTAAAAAATTATTTTTTGAATAATTTACTATAGAAAAGGCAATCCCTGGGATATTTAAAATTTGCGATAGTAAAAAATTATTTTTTGAATAATTTACTATAGAAAAGGCAATCCCTGGCGCACTTAAAATTTGCGATAGTAAAAAATTATTTTGTGAGAAATTTACTATAGAAAAGGCAATCCCTGGCGCACTTAAAATTTGCGATAGTAAAAAATTATTTTTTGAATAATTTACTATAGAAAAGGCAATCCCTGGGATATTTAAAATTTGCGACAGTAAAAAATTATTTTTTGAATAATTTACTATAGAAAAGGCAATCCCTGGCGTAATTAAAATTTGCGACAGTTGAAAATTATTTTTTGAATAATTTACTATAGAAAAGGCAATCCCTGGCGTAATTAAAATTTGCGACAGTTGAAAATTATTTTGTGAGAAATTTACTATAGAAAAGGCAATCCCTGGGATATTTAAAATTTGCGACAGTAAAAAATTATTTTTTGAATAATTTACTATAGAAAAGGCAATCCCTGGCGTAATTAAAATTTGCGACAGTAGAAAATTATTTTTTGAATAATTTACTATAGAAAAGGCAATCCCTGGCGCCATTAAAATTTGCGACAGTTGAAAATTATTTTGTGAGAAATTTACTATAGAAAAGGCAATCCCTGGCGTAATTAAAATTTGCGACAGTAGAAAATTATTTTTTGAATAATTTACTATAGAAAAGGCAATCCCTGGCGTAATTAAAATTTGCGACAGTTGAAAATTATTTTGTGAGAAATTTACTATAGAAAAGGCAATCCCTGGCGTAATTAAAATTTGCGACAGTTGAAAATTATTTTGTGAGAAATTTACTATAGAAAAGGCAATCCCTGGGATATTTAAAATTTGCGACAGTAAAAAATTATTTTTTGAATAATTTACTATAGAAAAGGCAATCCCTGGCGCCATTAAAATTTGCGACAGTTGAAAATTATTTTCTGAGAAATTTACTATAGAAAAGGCAATCCCTGGGATATTTAAAATTTGCGACAGTAAAAAATTATTTTTGAATAATTTACTATAGAAAAGGCAATCCCTGGCGTAATTAAAATTTGCGACAGTAGAAAATTATTTTTTGAATAATTTACTGTGGAAAAGGCAATCCCTGGGATATTTAAAATTTGCGACAGTAAAAAATTATTTTTTGAATAATTTACTATAGAAAAGGCAATCCCTGGCGCACTTAAAATTTGCGATAGTAAAAAATTATTTTTTGAATAATTTACTATAGAAAAGGCAATCCCTGGCGCCATTAAAATTTGCGACAGTTGAAAATTATTTTGTGAGAAATTTACTATAGAAAAGGCAATCCCTGGGATATTTAAAATTTGCGACAGTAGAAAATTATTTTGTGAGAAATTTACTATAGAAAAGGCAATCCCTGGCGTAATTAAAATTTGCGACAGTAGAAAATTATTTTTTGAATAATTTACTGTGGAAAAGGCAATCCCTGGGATATTTTAAATTTGCGACAGTAAAAAATTATTTTTTGAATAATTTACTATAGAAAAGGCAATCCCTGGCGTAATTAAAATTTGCGACAGTAGAAAATTATTTTTTGAATAATTTACTATAGAAAAGGCAATCCCTGGCGCACTTAAAATTTGCGATAGTAAAAAATTATTTTTTGAATAATTTACTATAGAAAAGGCAATCCCTGGCGTAATTAAAATTTGCGACAGTAAAAAATTATTTTTTGAATAATTTACTATAGAAAAGGCAATCCCTGGCGCACTTAAAATTTGCGATAGTAAAAAATTATTTTTTGAATAATTTACTATAGAAAAGGCAATCCCTGGCGTAATTAAAATTTGCGACAGTAGAAAATTATTTTTTGAATAATTTACTATAGAAAAGGCAATCCCTGGCGCCATTAAAATTTGCGACAGTTGAAAATTATTTTGTGAGAAATTTACTATAGAAAAGGCAATCCCTGGCGTAATTAAAACTTGCGACAGTAGAAAATTATTTTTTGAATAATTTACTGTGGAAAAGGCAATCCCTGGCGTAATTAAAATTTGCGACAGTAGAAAATTATTTTTTGAATAATTTACTATAGAAAAGGCAATCCCTGGCGCCATTAAAATTTGCGACAGTTGAAAATTATTTTGTGAGAAATTTACTATAGAAAAGGCAATCCCTGGGATATTTAAAATTTGCGACAGTAGAAAATTATTTTTTGAATAATTTACTATAGAAAAGGCAATCCCTGGCGTAATTAAAATTTGCGACAGTAGAAAATTATTTTTTGAATAATTTACTATAGAAAAGGCAATCCCTGGCGCACTTAAAATTTGCGATAGTAAAAAATTATTTTTTGAATAATTTACTATAGAAAAGGCAATCCCTGGCGCCATTAAAATTTGCGATAGTAAAAAATTATTTTTTGAGAAATTTACTATAGAAAAGGCAATCCCTGGGATATTTAAAATTTGCGATAGTAAAAAATTATTTTTTGAATAATTTACTATAGAAAAGGCAATCCCTGGCGTAATTAAAATTTGCGACAGTAGAAAATTATTTTTTGAATAATTTACTATAGAAAAGGCAATCCCTGGCGTAATTAAAATTTGCGACAGTAGAAAATTATTTTTTGAATAATTTACTATAGAAAAGGCAATCCCAGGCGCCATTAAAATTTGCGACAGTTGAAAATTATTTTGTGAGAAATTTACTATAGAAAAGGCAATCCCTGGCGCACTTAAAATTTGCGACAGTAGAAAATTATTTTTTGAATAATTTACTATAGAAAAGGCAATCCCTGGCGCCATTAAAATTTGCGACAGTTGAAAATTATTTTGTGAGAAATTTACTATAGAAAAGGCAATCCCTGGGATATTTAAAATTTGCGACAGTAGAAAATTATTTTTTGAATAATTTACTATAGAAAAGGCAATCCCTGGGATATTTAAAACTTGCGATAGTAAAAAATTATTTTTTGAATAATTTACTATAGAAAAGGCAATCCCTGGCGTAATTAAAATTTGCGACAGTAGAAAATTATTTTTTGAATAATTTACTATAGAAAAGGCAATCCCTGGCGTAATTAAAATTTGCGACAGTTGAAAATTATTTTTGAATAATTTACTGTGGAAAAGGCAATCCCTGGGATATTTAAAATTTGCGACAGTAAAAAATTATTTTTTGAATAATTTACTATAGAAAAGGCAATCCCTGGCGTAATTAAAATTTGCGACAGTAGAAAATTATTTTGTGAATAATTTACTGTGGAAAAGGCAATCCCTGGGATATTTTAAATTTGCGACAGTTGAAAATTATTTTTTGAATAATTTACTATAGAAAAGGCAATCCCTGGGATATTTTAAATTTGCGACAGTAAAAAATTATTTTGTGAGAAATTTACTATAGAAAAGGCAATCCCTGGGATATTTAAAACTTGCGATAGTAAAAAATTATTTTTTGAATAATTTACTATAGAAAAGGCAATCCCTGGCGCACTTAAAATTTGCGACAGTAGAAAATTATTTTTTGAATAATTTACTGTGGAAAAGGCAATCCCTGGCGCACTTAAAATTTGCGATAGTAAAAAATTATTTTGTGAGAAACTTACTATAGAAAAGGCAATCCCTGGCGTAATTAAAATTTGCGACAGTTGAAAATTATTTTGTGAATAATTTACTATAGAAAAGGCAATCCCTGGCGCCATTAAAATTTGCGACAGTAAAAAATTATTTTTTGAATAATTTACTATAGAAAAGGCAATCCCTGGCGTCATTAAAATTTGCGACAGTTGAAAGTTATTTTGTGAGAAATTTACTATAGAAAAGGCAATCCCTGGCGCACTTAAAATTTGCGATAGTAAAAAATTATTTTTTGAATAATTTACTATAGAAAAGGCAATCCCTGGCGCCATTAAAATTTGCGACAGTTGAAAATTATTTTGTGAGAAATTTACTATAGAAAAGGCAATCCCTGGCGCACTTAAAATTTGCGATAGTAAAAAATTATTTTTTGAATAATTTACTGTGGAAAAGGCAATCCCTGGGATATTTTAAATTTGCGACAGTTGAAAATTATTTTTTGAATAATTTACTATAGAAATGGCAATCCCTGGCGTAATTAAAATTTGCGACAGTTGAAAATTATTTTGTGAGAAATTTACTATAGAAAAGGCAATCCCTGGGATATTTAAAATTTGCGACAGTAAAAAATTATTTTTTGAATAATTTACTATAGAAAAGGCAATCCCTGGCGCCATTAAAATTTGCGACAGTTGAAAATTATTTTGTGAGAAATTTACTATAGAAAAGGCAATCCCTGGGATATTTAAAATTTGCGATAGTAAAAAATTATTTTTTGAATAATTTACTATAGAAAAGGCAATCCCTGGGATATTTAAAACTTGCGATAGTAAAAAATTATTTTTTGAATAATTTACTATAGAAAAGGCAATCCCTGGCGTAATTAAAATTTGCGACAGTAGAAAATTATTTTTTGAATAATTTACTGTGGAAAAGGCAATCCCTGGGATATTTTAAATTTGCGACAGTAAAAAATTATTTTTTGAATAATTTACTATAGAAAAGGCAATCCCTGGCGTAATTAAAATTTGCGACAGTAGAAAATTATTTTTTGAATAATTTACTATAGAAAAGGCAATCCCTGGCGCACTTAAAATTTGCGATAGTAAAAAATTATTTTTTGAATAATTTACTATAGAAAAGGCAATCCCTGGCGCACTTAAAATTTGCGATAGTAAAAAATTATTTTTTGAATAATTTACTATAGAAAAGGCAATCCCTGGCGTAATTAAAATTTGCGACAGTTGAAAATTATTTTTTGAATAATTTACTATAGAAAAGGCAATCCCTGGCGTAATTAAAATTTGCGACAGTAGAAAATTATTTTTTGAATAATTTACTGTGGAAAAGGCAATCCCTGGGATATTTTAAATTTGCGACAGTTGAAAATTATTTTTTGAATAATTTACTATAGAAAAGGCAATCCCTGGCGTAATTAAAATTTGCGACAGTTGAAAATTATTTTGTGAGAAATTTACTATAGAAAAGGCAATCCCTGGGATATTTTAAATTTGCGACAGTAAAAAATTACTTTTTGAATAATTTACTATAGAAAAGGCAATCCCTGGCGCACTTAAAATTTGCGATAGTAAAAAATTATTTTTTGAATAATTTACTATAGAAAAGGCAATCCCTGGCGCCATTAAAATTTGCGACAGTTGAAAATTATTTTGTGAATAATTTACTATAGAAAAGGCAATCCCTGGCGCCATTAAAATTTGCGACAGTAAAAAATTATTTTTTGAATAATTTACTATAGAAAAGGCAATCCCTGGCGCCATTAAAACTTGCGATAGTAAAAAATTATTTTTTGAATAATTTACTATAGAAAAGGCAATCCCTGGCGCACTTAAAATTTGCGATAGTAAAAAATTATTTTTTGAATAATTTACTATAGAAAAGGCAATCCCTGGCGCCATTAAAATTTGCGACAGTTGAAAATTATTTTGTGAGAAATTTACTATAGAAAAGGCAATCCCTGGGATATTTTAAATTTGCGACAGTAAAAAATTATTTTTTGAATTATTTACTATAGAAAAGGCAATCCCTGGCGCACTTAAAATTTGCGATAGTAAAAAATTATTTTGTGAGAAATTTACTATAGAAAAGGCAATCCCTGGTATATTTAAAATTTGCGAGAGTAAAAAATTATTTTTTGAATTATTTACTATAGAAAAGGCAATCCCTGGCGTAATTAAAATTTGCGACAGTAGAAAATTATTTTGTGAGAAATTTACTATAGAAAAGGCAATCCCTGGCGTAATTAAAACTTGCGACAGTAGAAAATTATTTTTTGAATAATTTACTGTGGAAAAGGCAATCCCTGGGATATTTTAAATTTGCGACAGTAGAAAATTATTTTGTGAGAAATTTACTATAGAAAAGGCAATCCCTGGCGTAATTAAAATTTGCGACAGTAAAAAATTATTTTTTGAATAATTTACTATAGAAAAGGCAATCCCTGGCGTAATTAAAATTTGCGACAGTAGAAAATTATTTTTTGAATAATTTACTATAGAAAAGGCAATCCCTGGCGTAATTAAAATTTGCGACATTAGAAAATTATTTTTTGAATAATTTACTATAGAAAAGGCAATCCCTGGCGTAATTAAAATTTGCGACAGTAGAAAATTATTTTTTGAATAATTTACTATAGAAAAGGCAATCCCTGGCGTAATTAAAATTTGCGATAGTAAAAAATTATTTTTTGAATAATTTACTATAGAAAAGGCAATCCCTGGCGCCATTAAAATTTGCGACAGTTGAAAATTATTTTTTGAATAATTTACTATAGAAAAGGCAATCCCTGGGATATTTAAAATTTGCGACAGTAAAAAATTATTTTTTGAATAATTTACTATAGAAAAGGCAATCCCTGGCGTAATTAAAATTTGCGACAGTAAAAAATTATTTTTTGAATAATTTACTATAGAAAAGGCAATCCCTGGCGTAATTAAAATTTGCGACAGTAGAAAATTATTTTTTGAATAATTTACTATAGAAAAGGCAATCCCTGGCGCCATTAAAATTTGCGACAGTAGAAAATTATTTTTTGAATTATTTACTATAGAAAAGGCAATCCCTGGCATAATTAAAATTTGCGACAGTTGAAAATTATTTTGTGAGAAATTTACTATAGAAAAGGCAATCCCTGGCGTAATTAAAATTTGCGACAGTAGAAAATTATTTTTTGAATAATTTACTATAGAAAAGGCAATCCCTGGCGTAATTAAAATTTGCGACAGTAGAAAATTATTTTTTGAATAATTTACTATAGAAAAGGCAATCCCTGGCGTAATTAAAATTTGCGACAGTAGAAAATTATTTTTTGAATAATTTACTATAGAAAAGGCAATCCCTGGCGTAATTAAAATTTGCGACAGTAGAAAATTATTTTTTGAATTATTTACTATAGAAAAGGCAATCCCTGGCGTAATTAAAATTTGCGACAGTAGAAAATTATTTTGTGAGAAATTTACTATAGAAAAGGCAATCCCTGGCGTAATTAAAATTTGCGACAGTTGAAAATTATTTTGTGAGAAATTTACTATAGAAAAGGCAATCCCTGGCGTAATTAAAATTTGCGACAGTAGAAAATTATTTTTTGAATAATTTACTATAGAAAAGGCAATCCCTGGCGTAATTAAAATTTGCGACAGTAGAAAATTATTTTTTGAATAATTTACTATAGAAAAGGCAATCCCTGGCGTAATTAAAATTTGCGACAGTAGAAAATTATTTTTTGAATAATTTACTATAGAAAAGGCAATCCCTGGCGCCATTAAAATTTGCGACAGTAGAAAATAATTTTTTGAATAATTTACTATAGAAAAGGCAATCCCTGGCGCCATTAAAATTTGCGACAGTAGAAAATTATTTTTTGAATAATTTACTATAGAAAAGGCAATCCCTGGCGCCATTAAAATTTGCGACAGTTGAAAATTATTTTGTGAGAAATTTACTATAGAAAAGGCAATCCCTGGCGTAATTAAAATTTGCGACAGTAGAAAATTATTTTTTGAATAATTTACTATAGAAAAGGCAATCCCTGGCGTAATTAAAATTTGCGACAGTAGAAAATTATTTTTTGAATAATTTACTATAGAAAAGGCAATCCCTGGCGTAATTAAAATTTGCGACAGTAGAAAATTATTTTTTGAATAATTTACTATAGAAAAGGCAATCCCTGGCGTAATTAAAATTTGCGACAGTAGAAAATTATTTTTTGAATAATTTACTATAGAAAAGGCAATCCCTGGCGTAATTAAAATTTGCGATAGTAAAAAATTATTTTTTGAATAATTTACTATAGAAAAGGCAATCCCTGGCGCCATTAAAATTTGCGACAGTTGAAAATTATTTTTTGAATAATTTACTATAGAAAAGGCAATCCCTGGGATATTTAAAATTTGCGACAGTAAAAAATTATTTTTTGAATAATTTACTATAGAAAAGGCAATCCCTGGCGTAATTAAAATTTGCGACAGTAAAAAATTATTTTTTGAATAATTTACTATAGAAAAGGCAATCCCTGGCGTAATTAAAATTTGCGACAGTAGAAAATTATTTTTTGAATAATTTACTATAGAAAAGGCAATCCCTGGCGCCATTAAAATTTGCGACAGTAGAAAATTATTTTTTGAATTATTTACTATAGAAAAGGCAATCCCTGGCGTAATTAAAATTTGCGACAGTTGAAAATTATTTTGTGAGAAATTTACTATAGAAAAGGCAATCCCTGGCGTAATTAAAATTTGCGACAGTAGAAAATTATTTTTTGAATAATTTACTATAGAAAAGGCAATCCCTGGCGTAATTAAAATTTGCGACAGTAGAAAATTATTTTTTGAATAATTTACTATAGAAAAGGCAATCCCTGGCGTAATTAAAATTTGCGACAGTAGAAAATTATTTTTTGAATAATTTACTATAGAAAAGGCAATCCCTGGCGTAATTAAAATTTGCGACAGTAGAAAATTATTTTTTGAATTATTTACTATAGAAAAGGCAATCCCTGGCGTAATTAAAATTTGCGACAGTAGAAAATTATTTTGTGAGAAATTTACTATAGAAAAGGCAATCCCTGGCGTAATTAAAATTTGCGACAGTTGAAAATTATTTTGTGAGAAATTTACTATAGAAAAGGCAATCCCTGGCGTAATTAAAATTTGCGACAGTAGAAAATTATTTTTTGAATAATTTACTATAGAAAAGGCAATCCCTGGGATATTTAAAATTTGCGACAGTAAAAAATTATTTTTTGAATAATTTACTATAGAAAAGGCAATCCCTGGCGTAATTAAAATTTGCGACAGTAGAAAATTATTTTTTGAATAATTTACTATAGAAAAGGCAATCCCTGGCGCCATTAAAATTTGCGACAGTTGAAAATTATTTTGTGAGAAATTTACTATAGAAAAGGCAATCCCTGGCGCACTTAAAATTTGCGATAGTAAAAAATTATTTTTTGAATAATTTACTATAGAAAAGGCAATCCCTGGGATATTTAAAATTTGCGACAGTAGAAAATTATTTTTTGAATAATTTACTATAGAAAAGGCAATCCCTGGCGCACTTAAAATTTGCGATAGTAAAAAATTATTTTTTGAATAATTTACTATAGAAAAGGCAATCCCTGGCGCCATTAAAATTTGCGACAGTAAAAAATTATTTTTTGAATTATTTACTATAGAAAAGGCAATCCCTGGCGTAATTAAAATTTGCGACAGTAGAAAATTATTTTTTGAATAATTTACTATAGAAAAGGCAATCCCTGGCGTAATTAAAATTTGCGACAGTAGAAAATTATTTTTTGAATAATTTACTATAGAAAAGGCAATCCCTGGCGTAATTAAAATTTGCGACAGTAGAAAATTATTTTTTGAATAATTTACTATAGAAAAGGCAATCCCTGGCGTAATTAAAATTTGCGACAGTAGAAAATTATTTTTTGAATAATTTACTATAGAAAAGGCAATCCCTGGCGTAATTAAAATTTGCGATAGTAAAAAATTATTTTTTGAATAATTTACTATAGAAAAGGCAATCCCTGGCGCCATTAAAATTTGCGACAGTTGAAAATTATTTTTTGAATAATTTACTATAGAAAAGGCAATCCCTGGGATATTTAAAATTTGCGACAGTAAAAAATTATTTTTTGAATAATTTACTATAGAAAAGGCAATCCCTGGCGTAATTAAAATTTGCGACAGTAAAAAATTATTTTTTGAATAATTTACTATAGAAAAGGCAATCCCTGGCGTAATTAAAATTTGCGACAGTAGAAAATTATTTTTTGAATAATTTACTATAGAAAAGGCAATCCCTGGCGCCATTAAAATTTGCGACAGTAGAAAATTATTTTTTGAATTATTTACTATAGAAAAGGCAATCCCTGGCGTAATTAAAATTTGCGACAGTTGAAAATTATTTTGTGAGAAATTTACTATAGAAAAGGCAATCCCTGGCGTAATTAAAATTTGCGACAGTAGAAAATTATTTTTTGAATAATTTACTATAGAAAAGGCAATCCCTGGCGTAATTAAAATTTGCGACAGTAGAAAATTATTTTTTGAATAATTTACTATAGAAAAAAGGCAATCCCTGGCGTAATTAAAATTTGCGACAGTAGAAAATTATTTTTTGAATAATTTACTATAGAAAAGGCAATCCCTGGCGTAATTAAAATTTGCGACAGTAGAAAATTATTTTTTGAATTATTTACTATAGAAAAGGCAATCCCTGGCGTAATTAAAATTTGCGACAGTAGAAAATTATTTTGTGAGAAATTTACTATAGAAAAGGCAATCCCTGGCGTAATTAAAATTTGCGACAGTTGAAAATTATTTTGTGAGAAATTTACTATAGAAAAGGCAATCCCTGGCGTAATTAAAATTTGCGACAGTAGAAAATTATTTTTTGAATAATTTACTATAGAAAAGGCAATCCCTGGCGTAATTAAAATTTGCGACAGTAGAAAATTATTTTTTGAATAATTTACTATAGAAAAGGCAATCCCTGGCGTAATTAAAATTTGCGACAGTAGAAAATTATTTTTTGAATAATTTACTATAGAAAAGGCAATCCCTGGCGTAATTAAAATTTGCGACAGTAGAAAATTATTTTTTGAATTATTTACTATAGAAAAGGCAATCCCTGGCGTAATTAAAATTTGCGACAGTAGAAAATTATTTTGTGAGAAATTTACTATAGAAAAGGCAATCCCTGGCGTAATTAAAATTTGCGATAGTAAAAAATTATTTTTTGAATAATTTACTATAGAAAAGGCAATCCCTGGCGCCATTAAAATTTGCGACAGTAAAAAATTATTTTTTGAATAATTTACTATAGAAAAGGCAATCCCTGGGATATTTAAAATTTGCGACAGTAGAAAATTATTTTTTGAATAATTTACTATAGAAAAGGCAATCCCTGGCGTAATTAAAATTTGCGACAGTAGAAAATTATTTTTTGAATAATTTACTGTGGAAAAGGCAATCCCTGGGATATTTTAAATTTGCGACAGTTGAAAATTATTTTTTGAATAATTTACTATAGAAAAGGCAATCCCTGGCGTAATTAAAATTTGCGACAGTTGAAAATTATTTTGTGAGAAATTTACTATAGAAAAGGCAATCCCTGGGATATTTAAAACTTGCGATAGTAAAAAATTATTTTTTGAATAATTTACTGTGGAAAAGGCAATCCCTGGGATATTTAAAATTTGCGACAGTAAAAAATTATTTTGTGAGAAATTTACTATAGAAAAGGCAATCCCTGGGATATTTAAAATTTGCGATAGTAAAAAATTATTTTTTGAATAATTTACTATAGAAAAGGCAATCCCTGGCGCCATTAAAACTTGCGATAGTAAAAAATTATTTTTTGAATAATTTACTATAGAAAAGGCAATCCCTGGCGCACTTAAAATTTGCGATAGTAAAAAATTATTTTTTGAATAATTTACTATAGAAAAGGCAATCCCTGGCGTAATTAAAATTTGCGACAGTTGAAAATTATTTTTTGAATAATTTACTATAGAAAAGGCAATCCCTGGCGCCATTAAAATTTGCGACAGT
The DNA here is from genome assembly GCA_963930735.1 of Dioctria linearis. Lineage (NCBI taxonomy): Eukaryota > Metazoa > Arthropoda > Insecta > Diptera > Asilidae > Dioctria > Dioctria linearis. The sequence goes on along the minus strand of CAWVNZ010001582.1, from coordinate 58,299 downwards.
TGAAAATTATTTTGTGAGAAATTTACTATAGAAAAGGCAATCCCTGGGATATTTAAAATTTGCGACAGTAAAAAATTATTTTTTGAATTATTTACTATAGAAAAGGCAATCCCTGGCGTAATTAAAATTTGCGACAGTAGAAAATTATTTTGTGAGAAATTTACTATAGAAAAGGCAATCCCTGGCGTAATTAAAATTTGCGATAGTAAAAAATTATTTTTTGAATAATTTACTATAGAAAAGGCAATCCCTGGCGCCATTAAAATTTGCGACAGTAAAAAATTATTTTTTGAATAATTTACTATAGAAAAGGCAATCCCTGGGATATTTAAAATTTGCGACAGTAGAAAATTATTTTTTGAATAATTTACTATAGAAAAGGCAATCCCTGGCGTAATTAAAATTTGCGACAGTAGAAAATTATTTTTTGAATAATTTACTGTGGAAAAGGCAATCCCTGGGATATTTTAAATTTGCGACAGTTGAAAATTATTTTTTGAATAATTTACTATAGAAAAGGCAATCCCTGGCGTAATTAAAATTTGCGACAGTTGAAAATTATTTTGTGAGAAATTTACTATAGAAAAGGCAATCCCTGGGATATTTAAAACTTGCGATAGTAAAAAATTATTTTTTGAATAATTTACTGTGGAAAAGGCAATCCCTGGGATATTTAAAATTTGCGACAGTAAAAAATTATTTTTGAATAATTTACTATAGAAAAGGCAATCCCTGGCGCACTTAAAATTTGCGATAGTAAAAAATTATTTTTTGAATTATTTACTATAGAAAAGGCAATCCCTGGCGCCATTAAAATTTGCGACAGTTGAAAATTATTTTGTGAGAAATTTACTATAGAAAAGGCAATCCCTGGGATATTTAAAATTTGCGACAGTAAAAAATTATTTTTTGAATAATTTACTATAGAAAAGGCAATCCCTGGCGCCATTAAAATTTGCGACAGTTGAAAATTATTTTTTGAATAATTTACTATAGAAAAGGCAATCCCTGGCGCCATTAAAATTTGCGACAGTTGAAAATTATTTTGTGAGAAATTTACTATAGAAAAGGCAATCCCTGGGATATTTAAAATTTGCGACAGTAAAAAATTATTTTTTGAATAATTTACTATAGAAAAGGCAATCCCTGGCGCCATTAAAATTTGCGACAGTTGAAAATTATTTTTTGAATAATTTACTGTGGAAAAGGCAATCCCTGGGATATTTTAAATTTGCGACAGTTGAAAATTATTTTTTGAATAATTTACTATAGAAAAGGCAATCCCTGGCGTAATTAAAATTTGCGACAGTTGAAAATTATTTTGTGAGAAATTTACTATAGAAAAGGCAATCCCTGGGATATTTAAAACTTGCGATAGTAAAAAATTATTTTTTGAATAATTTACTGTGGAAAAGGCAATCCCTGGGATATTTTAAATTTGCGACAGTTGAAAATTATTTTTTGAATAATTTACTATAGAAAAGGCAATCCCTGGCGTAATTAAAATTTGCGACAGTTGAAAATTATTTTGTGAGAAATTTACTATAGAAAAGGCAATCCCTGGCGTAATTAAAATTTGCGACAGTAAAAAATTATTTTTTGAATAATTTACTATAGAAAAGGCAATCCCTGGCGCCATTAAAATTTGTGACAGTAAAAAATTATTTTTTGAATAATTTACTATAGAAAAGGCAATCCCTGGGATATTTAAAACTTGCGATAGTAAAAAATTATTTTTTGAATAATTTACTATAGAAAAGGCAATCCCTGGCGCCATTAAAATTTGCGACAGTAAAAAATTATTTTTTGAATTATTTACTATAGAAAAGGCAATCCCTGGCGTAATTAAAATTTGCGACAGTAGAAAATTATTTTGTGAGAAATTTACTATAGAAAAGGCAATCCCTGGCGTAATTAAAATTTGCGATAGTAAAAAATTATTTTTTGAATAATTTACTATAGAAAAGGCAATCCCTGGCGCCATTAAAATTTGCGACAGTAAAAAATTATTTTTTGAATAATTTACTATAGAAAAGGCAATCCCTGGGATATTTAAAATTTGCGACAGTAGAAAATTATTTTTTGAATAATTTACTATAGAAAAGGCAATCCCTGGCGTAATTAAAATTTGCGACAGTAGAAAATTATTTTTTGAATAATTTACTGTGGAAAAGGCAATCCCTGGGATATTTTAAATTTGCGACAGTTGAAAATTATTTTTTGAATAATTTACTATAGAAAAGGCAATCCCTGGCGTAATTAAAATTTGCGACAGTTGAAAATTATTTTGTGAGAAATTTACTATAGAAAAGGCAATCCCTGGGATATTTAAAACTTGCGAGAGTAAAAAATTATTTTTTGAATAATTTACTGTGGAAAAGGCAATCCCTGGGATATTTAAAATTTGCGACAGTAAAAAATTATTTTTGAATAATTTACTATAGAAAAGGCAATCCCTGGCGCACTTAAAATTTGCGATAGTAAAAAATTATTTTTCGAATTATTTACTATAGAAAAGGCAATCCCTGGCGCCATTAAAATTTGCGACAGTTGAAAATTATTTTGTGAGAAATTTACTATAGAAAAGGCAATCCCTGGGATATTTAAAATTTGCGACAGTAAAAAATTATTTTTTGAATAATTTACTATAGAAAAGGCAATCCCTGGCGCCATTAAAATTTGCGACAGTTGAAAATTATTTTTTGAATAATTTACTATAGAAAAGGCAATCCCTGGCGCCATTAAAATTTGCGACAGTTGAAAATTATTTTGTGAGAAATTTACTATAGAAAAGGCAATCCCTGGGATATTTAAAATTTGCGACAGTAAAAAATTATTTTTTGAATAATTTACTATAGAAAAGGCAATCCCTGGCGCCATTAAAATTTGCGACAGTTGAAAATTATTTTGTGAGAAATTTACTATAGAAAAGGCAATCCCTGGGATATTTAAAATTTGCGACAGTAAAAAATTATTTTTTGAATAATTTACTATAGAAAAGGCAATCCCTGGCGCCATTAAAATTTGCGACAGTAGAAAATTATTTTTTGAATAATTTACTATAGAAAAGGCAATCCCTGGCGCCATTAAAATTTGCGACAGTTGAAAATTATTTTGTGAGAAATTTACTATAGAAAAGGCAATCCCTGGGATATTTAAAATTTGCGATAGTAAAAAATTATTTTTTGAATAATTTACTATAGAAAAGGCAATCCCTGGCGCCATTAAAATTTGCGATAGTAAAAAATTATTTTGTGAGAAATTTACTATAGAAAAGGCAATCCCTGGGATATTTAAAATTTGCGACAGTTGAAAATTATTTTTTGAATAATTTACTATAGAAAAGGCAATCCCTGGCGCCATTAAAATTTGCGACAGTAAAAAATTATTTTTTGAATTATTTACTATAGAAAAGGCAATCCCTGGCGCCATTAAAATTTGCGACAGTTGAAAATTATTTTTTGAATAATTTACTGTGGAAAAGGCAATCCCTGGGATATTTTAAATTTGCGACAGTTGAAAATTATTTTTTGAATAATTTACTATAGAAAAGGCAATCCCTGGCGTAATTAAAATTTGCGACAGTAAAAAATAATTTTGTGAGAAATTTACTATAGAAAAGGCAATCCCTGGGATATTTAAAATTTGCGATAGTAAAAAATTATTTTTTGAATAATTTACTATAGAAAAGGCAATCCCTGGCGCCATTAAAATTTGCGACAGTAAAAAATTATTTTTTGAATAATTTACTATAGAAAAGGCAATCCCTGGCGCCATTAAAATTTGCGACAGTTGAAAATTATTTTTTGAATAATTTACTATAGAAAAGGCAATCCCTGGCGCCATTAAAATTTGCGACAGTAGAAAATTATTTTTTGAATAATTTACTGTGGAAAAGGCAATCCCTGGCGTAATTAAAATTTGCGACAGTAGAAAATTATTTTTTGAATAATTTACTATAGAAAAGGCAATCCCTGGCGCACTTAAAATTTGCGACAGTTGAAAATTATTTTGTGAGAAATTTACTATAGAAAAGGCAATCCCTGGCGTAATTAAAATTTGCGATAGTAAAAAATTATTTTTTGAATAATTTACTATAGAAAAGGCAATCCCTGGCGCACTATAAAATTTGCGATAGTAAAAAATTATTTTTTGAATAATTTACTATAGAAAAGGCAATCCCTGGCGCCATTAAAATTTGCGACAGTTGAAAATTATTTTTTGAATAATTTACTATAGAAAAGGCAATCCCTGGGATATTTAAAATTTGCGATAGTAAAAAATTATTTTTTTGAATAATTTACTATAGAAAAGGCAATCCCTGGCGCACTTAAAATTTGCGATAGTAAAAAATTATTTTTTGAATAATTTACTGTGGAAAAGGCAATCCCTGGGATATTTTAAATTTGCGACAGTAAAAAATTATTTTTTGAATAATTTACTATAGAAAAGGCAATCCCTGGCGCCATTAAAATTTGCGACAGTAGAAAATTATTTTTTGAATAATTTACTATAGAAAAGGCAATCCCTGGCGCACTTAAAATTTGCGATAGTAAAAAATTATTTTTTGAATAATTTACTGTGGAAAAGGCAATCCCTGGGATATTTTAAATTTGCGACAGTTGAAAATTATTTTTTGAATAATTTACTATAGAAAAGGCAATCCCTGGCGTAATTAAAATTTGCGACAGTTGAAAATTATTTTGTGAGAAATTTACTATAGAAAAGGCAATCCCTGGCGTAATTAAAATTTGCGACAGTAAAAAATTATTTTTTGAATAATTTACTATAGAAAAGGCAATCCCTGGCGCCATTAAAATTTGCGACAGTTGAAAATTATTTTTTGAATAATTTACTGTGGAAAAGGCAATCCCTGGGATATTTTAAATTTGCGACAGTTGAAAATTATTTTTTGAATAATTTACTATAGAAAAGGCAATCCCTGGCGCCATTAAAATTTGCGACAGTAAAAAATTATTTTTTGAATTATTTACTATAGAAAAGGCAATCCCTGGCGTAATTAAAATTTGCGACAGTAGAAAATTATTTTTTGAATAATTTACTGTGGAAAAGGCAATCCCTGGGATATTTTAAATTTGCGACAGTAAAAAATTATTTTTTGAATAATTTACTATAGAAAAGGCAATCCCTGGGATATTAAAATTTGCGACAGTAGAAAATTATTTTGTGAGAAATTTACTATAGAAAAGGCAATCCCTGGGATATTTAAAACTTGCGATAGTAAAAAATTATTTTTTGAATAATTTACTATAGAAAAGGCAATCCCTGGCGCCATTAAAATTTGCGACAGTTGAAAATTATTTTGTGAGAAATTTACTATAGAAAAGGCAATCCCTGGCGTAATTAAAATTTGCGACAGTAGAAAATTATTTTTTGAATAATTTACTATAGAAAAGGCAATCCCTGGCGTAATTAAAATTTGCGACAGTAGAAAATTATTTTTTGAATTATTTTACTATAGAAAAGGCAATCCCTGGCGTAATTAAAATTTGCGACAGTAGAAAATTATTTTGTGAGAAATTTACTATAGAAAAGGCAATCCCTGGCGTAATTAAAATTTGCGACAGTTGAAAATTATTTTTGAATAATTTACTATAGAAAAGGCAATCCCTGGCGCACTTAAAATTTGCGATAGTAAAAAATTATTTTTTGAATTATTTACTATAGAAAAGGCAATCCCTGGCGCCATTAAAATTTGCGACAGTTGAAAATTATTTTTTGAATAATTTACTATAGAAAAGGCAATCCCTGGAATATTTAAAACTTGCGATAGTAAAAAATTATTTTTTGAATAATTTACTATAGAAAAGGCAATCCCTGCGCCATTAAAATTTGCGACAGTTGAAAATTATTTTTTGAATTATTTACTATAGAAAAGGCAATCCCTGGCGTAATTAAAATTTGCGAAAGTAGAAAATTATTTTGTGAGAAATTTACTATAGAAAAGGCAATCCCTGGCGTAATTAAAATTTGCGACAGTTGAAAATTATTTTTGAATAATTTACTATAGAAAAGGCAATCCCTGGCGCACTTAAAATTTGCGATAGTAAAAAATTATTTTTTGAATTATTTACTATAGAAAAGGCAATCCCTGGCGCCATTAAAATTTGCGACAGTTGAAAATTATTTTTTGAATAATTTACTGTGGAAAAGGCAATCCCTGGGATATTTTAAATTTGCGACAGTTGAAAATTATTTTTTGAATAATTTACTATAGAAAAGGCAATCCCTGGCGCCATTAAAATTTGCGACAGTAAAAAATTATTTTTTGAATTATTTACTATAGAAAAGGCAATTCCTGGCGTAATTAAAATTTGCGACAGTAGAAAATTATTTTTTGAATAATTTACTGTGGAAAAGGCAATCCCTGGGATATTTTAAATTTGCGACAGTAAAAAATTATTTTTTGAATAATTTACTATAGAAAAGGCAATCCCTGGGATATTAAAATTTGCGACAGTAGAAAATTATTTTTTGAATAATTTACTATAGAAAAGGCAATCCCTGGCGCACTTAAAATTTGCGATAGTAAAAAATTATTTTTTGAATAATTTACTATAGAAAAGGCAATCCCTGGCGCCATTAAAATTTGCGACAGTTGAAAATTATTTTGTGAGAAATTTACTATAGAAAAGGCAATCCCTGGCGTAATTAAAATTTGCGACAGTAGAAAATTATTTTTTGAATAATTTACTATAGAAAAGGCAATCCCTGGCGTAATTAAAATTTGCGACAGTAGAAAATTATTTTTTGAATTATTTACTATAGAAAAGGCAATCCCTGGCGTAATTAAAATTTGCGACAGTAGAAAATTATTTTGTGAGAAATTTACTATAGAAAAGGCAATCCCTGGCGTAATTAAAATTTGCGACAGTTGAAAATTATTTTTTGAATAATTTACTATAGAAAAGGCAATCCCTGGCGTAATTAAAATTTGCGACAGTTGAAAATTATTTTGTGAGAAATTTACTATAGAAAAGGCAATCCCTGGGATATTTAAAATTTGCGACAGTAAAAAATTATTTTTTGAATAATTTACTATAGAAAAGGCAATCCCTGGCGTAATTAAAATAATAATTTACTGTGGAAAAGGCAATCCCTGGGATATTTTCAATTTGCGACAGTAAAAAATTATTTTTTGAATAATTTACTATAGAAAAGGCAATCCCTGGCGTAATTAAAATTTGCGACAGTAGAAAATTATTTTTTGAATAATTTACTATAGAAAAGGCAATCCCTGGCGCACTTAAAATTTGCGATAGTAAAAAATTATTTTTTGAATAATTTACTGTGGAAAAGGCAATCCCTGGGATATTTTAAATTTGCGACAGTAAAAAATTATTTTTTGAATAATTTACTATAGAAAAGGCAATCCCTGGCGCCATTAAAATTTGCGACAGTAGAAAATTATTTTTTGAATAATTTACTATAGAAAAGGCAATCCCTGGCGTAATTAAAATTTGCGACAGTAGAAAATTATTTTGTGAGAAATTTACTATAGAAAAGGCAATCCCTGGCGTAATTAAAATTTGCGACAGTTGAAAATTATTTTGTGAGAAATTTACTATAGAAAAGGCAATCCCTGGCGTAATTAAAATTTGCGACAGTTGAAAATTATTTTTTGAATAATTTACTATAGAAAAGGCAATCCCTGGCGTAATTAAAATTTGCGACAGTAGAAAATTATTTTTTGAATAATTTACTATAGAAAAGGCAATCCCTGGCGTAATTAAAATTTGCGACAGTAGAAAATTATTTTGTGAGAAATTTACTATAGAAAAGGCAATCCCTGGCGTAATTAAAATTTGCGACAGTAGAAAATTATTTTTTGAATAATTTACTATAGAAAAGGCAATCCCTGGCGTAATTAAAACTTGCGACAGTAGAAAATTATTTTTTGAATAATTTACTGTGGAAAAGGCAATCCCTGGGATATTTTAAATTTGCGACAGTAGAAAATTATTTTGTGAGAAATTTACTATAGAAAAGGCAATCCCTGGCGTAATTAAAATTTGCGACAGTTGAAAATTATTTTGTGAGAAATTACTATAGAAAAGGCAATCCCTGGCGTAATTAAAATTTGCGACAGTTGAAAATTATTTTTTGAATAATTTACTATAGAAAAGGCAATCCCTGGCGCCATTAAAATTTGCGACAGTAGAAAATTATTTTTTGAATAATTTACTATAGAAAAGGCAATCCCTGGCGCCATTAAAATTTGCGACAGTTGAAAATTATTTTGTGAGAAATTTACTATAGAAAAGGCAATCCCTGGGATATTTAAAACTTGCGATAGTAAAAAATTATTTTTTGAATAATTTACTGTGGAAAAGGCAATCCCTGGGATATTTAAAATTTGCGACAGTAAAAAATTATTTTTGAATAATTTACTATAGAAAAGGCAATCCCTGGCGCACTTAAAATTTGCGATAGTAAAAAATTATTTTTTGAATAATTTACTATAGAAAAGGCAATCCCTGGCGCCATTAAAATTTGCGATAGTAAAAAATTATGTTTTGAATAATTTACTGTGGAAAAGGCAATCCCTGGGATATTTTTAAATTTGCGACAGTTGAAAATTATTTTTTGAATAATTTACTATAGAAAAGGCAATCCCTGGCGTAATTAAAATTTGCGACAGTTGAAAATTATTTTGTGAGAAATTTACTATAGAAAAGGCAATCCCTGGCGTAATTAAATTTGCGACAGTAAAAAATTATTTTTTGAATAATTTACTATAGAAAAGGCAATCCCTGGCGCCATTAAAATTTGCGACAGTTGAAAATTATTTTTTGAATAATTTACTGTGGAAAAGGCAATCCCTGGGATATTTTAAATTTGCGACAGTTGAAAATTATTTTTTGAATAATTTACTATAGAAAAGGCAATCCCTGGCGCCATTAAAATTTGCGACAGTAAAAAATTATTTTTTGAATTATTTACTATAGAAAAGGCAATCCCTGGCGTAATTAAAATTTGCGACAGTAGAAAATTATTTTTTGAATAATTTACTGTGGAAAAGGCAATCCCTGGGATATTTTAAATTTGCGACAGTTGAAAATTATTTTTTGAATAATTTACTATAGAAAAGGCAATCCCTGGCGTAATTAAAATTTGCGACAGTTGAAAATTATTTTGTGAGAAATTTACTATAGAAAAGGCAATCCCTGGGATATTTAAAACTTGCGATAGTAAAAAATTATTTTTGAATAATTTACTGTGGAAAAGGCAATCCCTGGGATATTTAAAATTTGCGACAGTAAAAAATTATTTTTGAATAATTTACTATAGAAAAGGCAATCCCTGGCGCACTTAAAATTTGCGACAGTTGAAAATTATTTTTTGAATAATTTACTATAGAAAAGGCAATCCCTGGGATATTTAAAATTTGCGACAGTAAAAAATTATTTTTTGAATAATTTACTGTGGAAAAGGCAATCCCTGGGATATTTTAAATTTGCGACAGTTGAAAATTATTTTTTGAATAATTTACTATAGAAAAGGCAATCCCTGGCGTAATTAAAATTTGCGACAGTTGAAAATTATTTTGTGAGAAATTTACTATAGAAAAGGCAATCCCTGGCGTAATTAAAATTTGCGACAGTAAAAAATTATTTTTTGAATAATTTACTATAGAAAAGGCAATCCCTGGCGCCATTAAAATTTGCGACAGTTGAAAATTATTTTTTGAATAATTTACTATAGAAAAGGCAATCCCTGGCGCCATTAAAATTTGCGACAGTAAAAAATTATTTTTTGAATAATTTACTATAGAAAAGGCAATCCCTGGGATATTTAAAATTTGCGACAGTAGAAAATTATTTTTTGAATAATTTACTATAGAAAAGCAATCCCTGGCGTAATTAAAATTTGCGACAGTAGAAAATTATTTTTTGAATAATTTACTGTGGAAAAGGCAATCCCTGGGATATTTTAAATTTGCGACAGTTGAAAATTATTTTTTGAATAATTTACTATAGAAAAGGCAATCCCTGGCGTAATTAAAATTTGCGACAGTTGAAAATTATTTTGTGAGAAATTTACTATAGAAAAGGCAATCCCTGGGATATTTAAAACTTGCGACAGTAAAAAATTATTTTTTGAATTATTTACTATAGAAAAGGCAATCCCTGGCGTAATTAAAATTTGCGACAGTAGAAAATTATTTTTTGAATAATTTACTATAGAAAAGGCAATCCCTGGCGCCATTAAAATTTGTTGAAAATTATTTTTTGAATAATTTACTATAGAAAAGGCAATCCCTGGGATATTTAAAATTTGCGACAGTAAAAAATTATTTTTTGAATAATTTACTATAGAAAAGGCAATCCCTGGCGCACTTAAAATTTGCGATAGTAAAAAATTATTTTTTGAATAATTTACTGTGGAAAAGGCAATCCCTGGGATATTTTAAATTTGCGACAGTAAAAAATTATTTTTTGAATAATTTACTATAGAAAAGGCAATCCCTGGCGTAATTAAAATTTGCGACAGTAGAAAATTATTTTTTGAATAATTTACTATAGAAAAGGCAATCCCTGGCGCACTTAAAATTTGCGATAGTAAAAAATTATTTTTTGAATAATTTACTATAGAAAAGGCAATCCCTGGCGCCATTAAAATTTGCGATAGTAAAAAATTATTTTTTGAATAATTTACTATAGAAAAGGCAATCCCTGGCGTAATTAAAATTTGCGACAGTTGAAAATTATTTTGTGAGAAATTTACTATAGAAAAGGCAATCCCTGGCGTAATTAAAATTTGCGACAGTAAAAAATTATTTTTTGAATAATTTACTATAGAAAAGGCAATCCCTGGCGCCATTAAAATTTGCGACAGTAGAAAATTATTTTTTGAATAATTTACTATAGAAAAGGCAATCCCTGGCGCCATTAAAATTTGCGACAGTTGAAAATTATTTTGTGAGAAATTTACTATAGAAAAGGCAATCCCTGGGATATTTAAAATTTGCGATAGTAAAAAATTATTTTTTGAATTATTTACTATAGAAAAGGCAATCCCTGGCGTAATTAAAATTTGCGACAGTTGAAAATTATTTTGTGAGAAATTTACTATAGAAACGGCAATCCCTGGGATATTTAAAATTTGCGACAGTAAAAAATTATTTTTTGAATAATTTACTATAGAAAAGGCAATCCCTGGCGCCATTAAAATTTGCGACAGTAGAAAATTATTTTTTGAATAATTTACTGTGGAAAAGGCAATCCCTGGGATATTTAAAATTTGCGACAGTAAAAAATTATTTTGTGAGAAATTTACTATAGAAAAGGCAATCCCTGGGATATTTAAAATTTGCGATAGTAAAAAATTATTTTTTGAATAATTTACTATAGAAAAGGCAATCCCTGGCGCCATTAAAATTTGCGACAGTTGAAAATTATTTTGTGAGAAATTTACTATAGAAAAGGCAATCCCTGGGATATTTAAAATTTGCGACAGTAAAAAATTATTTTTTGAATAATTTACTATAGAAAAGGCAATCCCTGGGATATTTAAAATTTGCGATAGTAAAAAATTATTTTTTGAATAATTTACTATAGAAAAGGCAATCCCTGGCGCCATTAAAATTTGCGACAGTTGAAAATTATTTTGTGAGAAATTTACTATAGAAAAGGCAATCCCTGGGATATTTAAAATTTGCGACAGTAAAAAATTATTTTTTGAATAATTTACTATAGAAAAGGCAATCCCTGGCGTAATTAAAATTTGCGACAGTAGAAAATTATTTTTTGAATAATTTACTATAGAAAAGGCAATCCCTGGCGTAATTAAAATTTGCGATAGTAAAAAATTATTTTTTGAATAATTTACTATAGAAAAGGCAATCCCTGGCGCCATTAAAATTTGCGACAGTTGAAAATTATTTTTTGAATAATTTACTATAGAAAAGGCAATCCCTGGCGCCATTAAAATTTGCGACAGTTGAAAATTATTTTGTGAGAAATTTACTATAGAAAAGGCAATCCCTGGCGTAATTAAAATTTGCGACAGTTGAAAATTATTTTTTGAATAATTTACTGTGGAAAAGGCAATCCCTGGGATATTTAAAATTTGCGACAGTAAAAAATTATTTTTTGAATAATTTACTATAGAAAAGGCAATCCCTGGCGCACTTAAAATTTGCGATAGTAAAAAATTATTTTGTGAGAAATTTACTATAGAAAAGGCAATCCCTGGCGTAATTAAAATTTGCGACAGTTGAAAATTATTTTGTGAGAAATTTACTATAGAAAAGGCAATCCCTGGGATATTTAAAATTTGCGACAGTAAAAAATTATTTTTTGAATAATTTACTATAGAAAAGGCAATCCCTGGCGCCATTAAAATTTGCGACAGTAGAAAATTATTTTTTGAATAATTTACTATAGAAAAGGCAATCCCTGGCGCCATTAAAATTTGCGACAGTTGAAAATTATTTTGTGAGAAATTTACTATAGAAAAGGCAATCCCTGGGATATTTAAAATTTGCGATAGTAAAAAATTATTTTTTGAATTATTTACTATAGAAAAGGCAATCCCTGGCGTAATTAAAATTTGCGACAGTTGAAAATTATTTTGTGAGAAATTTACTATAGAAAAGGCAATCCCTGGGATATTTAAAATTTGCGACAGTAAAAAATTATTTTTTGAATAATTTACTATAGAAAAGGCAATCCCTGGCGCCATTAAAATTTGCGACAGTAGAAAATTATTTTTTGAATAATTTACTGTGGAAAAGGCAATCCCTGGGATATTTAAAATTTGCGACAGTAAAAAATTATTTTGTGAGAAATTTACTATAGAAAAGGCAATCCCTGGGATATTTAAAATTTGCGATAGTAAAAAATTATTTTTTGAATAATTTACTATAGAAAAGGCAATCCCTGGCGCCATTAAAATTTGCGACAGTTGAAAATTATTTTGTGAGAAATTTACTATAGAAAAGGCAATCCCTGGGATATTTAAAATTTGCGACAGTAAAAAATTATTTTTTGAATAATTTACTATAGAAAAGGCAATCCCTGGGATATTTAAAATTTGCGATAGTAAAAAATTATTTTTTGAATAATTTACTATAGAAAAGGCAATCCCTGGCGCCATTAAAATTTGCGACAGTTGAAAATTATTTTGTGAGAAATTTACTATAGAAAAGGCAATCCCTGGGATATTTAAAATTTGCGACAGTAAAAAATTATTTTTTGAATAATTTACTATAGAAAAGGCAAACCCTGGCGTAATTAAAATTTGCGACAGTAGAAAATTATTTTTTGAATAATTTACTATAGAAAAGGCAATCCCTGGCGTAATTAAAATTTGCGATAGTAAAAAATTATTTTTTGAATAATTTACTATAGAAAAGGCAATCCCTGGCGCCATTAAAATTTGCGACAGTTGAAAATTATTTTTTGAATAATTTACTATAGAAAAGGCAATCCCTGGCGCCATTAAAATTTGCGACAGTAAAAAATTATTTTTTGAATAATTTACTATAGAAAAGGCAATCCCTGGCGTAATTAAAATTTGCGACAGTTGAAAATTATTTTGTGAGAAATTTACTATAGAAAAGCAATCCCTGGCGCACTTAAAATTTGCGATAGTAAAAAATTATTTTGTGAGAAATTTACTATAGAAAAGGCAATCCCTGGCGTAATTAAAATTTGCGACAGTTGAAAATTATTTTGTGAGAAATTTACTATAGAAAAGGCAATCCCTGGCGTATTTAAAATTTGCGACAGTTGAAAATTATTTTGTGAGAAATTTACTATAGAAAAGGCAATCCCTGGGATATTTAAAATTTGCGACAGTAAAAAATTATTTTTTGAATAATTTACTATAGAAAAGGCAATCCCTGGCGTAATTAAAATTTGCGACAGTAGAAAATTATTTTTTGAATAATTTACTATAGAAAAGGCAATCCCTGGGATATTTAAAATTTGCGACAGTTGAAAATTATTTTTTGAATAATTTACTATAGAAAAGGCAATCCCTGGCGCCATTAAAATTTGCGACAGTAGAAAATTATTTTTTGAATTATTTACTATAGAAAAGGCAATCCCTGGCGTAATTAAAATTTGCGACAGTTGAAAATTATTTTTTGAATAATTTACTATAGAAAAGGCAATCCCTGGGATATTTAAAATTTGCGATAGTAGAAAATTATTTTTTGAATAATTTACTATAGAAAAGGCAATCCCTGGCGCCATTAAAATTTGCGACAGTTGAAAATTATTTTGTGAGAAATTTACTATAGAAAAGGCAATCCCTGGCGCCATTAAAATTTGCGACAGTAGAAAATTATTTTTTGAATAATTTACTATAGAAAAGGCAATCCCTGGGATATTTAAAATTTGCGATAGTAAAAAATTATTTTGTGAGAAATTTACTATAGAAAAGGCAATCCCTGGGATATTTAAAATTTGCGACAGTAAAAAATTATTTTTTGAATTATTTACTATAGAAAAGGCAATCCCTGGCGTAATTAAAATTTGCGACAGTAAAAAATTATTTTTTGAATAATTTACTATAGAAAAGGCAATCCCTGGCGCCATTAAAATTTGCGACAGTTGAAAATTATTTTGTGAGAAATTTACTATAGAAAAGGCAATCCCTGGGATATTTAAAATTTGCGACAGTAAAAAATTATTTTTTGAATAATTTACTATAGAAAAGGCAATCCCTGGCGCCATTAAAATTTGCGACAGTAGAAAATTATTTTTTGAATAATTTACTGTGGAAAAGGCAATCCCTGGGATATTTTAAATTTGCGATAGTAAAAAATTATTTTTTGAATAATTTACTATAGAAAAGGCAATCCCTGGCGTAATTAAAATTTGCGACAGTAGAAAATTATTTTTTGAATAATTTACTATAGAAAAGGCAATCCCTGGGATATTTAAAATTTGCGATAGTAAAAAATTATTTTTTGAATAATTTACTATAGAAAAGGCAATCCCTGGCGCCATTAAAATTTGCGACAGTTGAAAATTATTTTGTGAGAAATTTACTATAGAAAAGGCAATCCCTGGCGCACTTAAAATTTGCGACAGTTGAAAATTATTTTTTGAATAATTTACTATAGAAAAGGCAATCCCTGGCGTAATTAAAATTTGCGACAGTAAAAAATTATTTTTTGAATTATTTACTATAGAAAAGGCAATCCCTGGCGTAATTAAAATTTGCGACAGTAAAAAATTATTTTTTGAATAATTTACTATAGAAAAGGCAATCCCTGGCGCCATTAAAATTTGCGACAGTTGAAAATTATTTTGTGAGAAATTTACTATAGAAAAGGCAATCCCTGGGATATTTAAAATTTGCGACAGTAAAAAATTATTTTTTGAATAATTTACTATAGAAAAGGCAATCCCTGGGATATTTAAAATTTGCGATAGTAGAAAATTATTTTTTGAATTATTTACTATAGAAAAGGCAATCCCTGGCGTAATTAAAATTTGCGACAGTTGAAAATTATTTTGTGAGAAATTTACTATAGAAAAGGCAATCCCTGGCGTAATTAAAATTTGCGACAGTTGAAAATTATTTTTTGAATAATTTACTATAGAAAAGGCAATCCCTGGCGTAATTAAAATTTGCGACAGTAGAAAATTATTTTTTGAATAATTTACTATAGAAAAGGCAATCCCTGGCGCCATTAAAATTTGCGACAGTTGAAAATTATTTTGTGAGAAATTTACTATAGAAAAGGCAATCCCTGGGATATTTAAAATTTGCGACAGTAAAAAATTATTTTTTGAATAATTTACTATAGAAAAGGCAATCCCTGGCGCCATTAAAATTTGCGACAGTAGAAAATTATTTTGTGAGAAATTTACTATAGAAAAGGCAATCCCTGGCGCCATTAAAATTTGCGACAGTTGAAAATTATTTTTTGAATAATTTACTGTGGAAAAGGCAATCCCTGGGATATTTAAAATTTGCGATAGTAAAAAATTATTTTTTGAATAATTTACTATAGAAAAGGCAATCCCTGGCGCCATTAAAATTTGCGACAGTTGAAAATTATTTTGTGAAAAATTTACTATAGAAAAGGCAATCCCTGGCGCCATTAAAATTTGCGACAGTAGAAAATTATTTTGTGAGAAATTTACTATAGAAAAGGCAATCCCTGGCGTAATTAAAATTTGCGACAGTAAAAAATTATTTTTTGAATAATTTACTATAGAAAAGGCAATCCCTGGGCTATTTAAAATTTGCGACAGTAAAAAATTATTTTTTGAATAATTTACTATAGAAAAGGCAATCCCTGGCGCAATTAAAATTTGCGACAGTAAAAAATTATTTTTTGAATAATTTACTATAGAAAAGGCAATCCCTGGGATATTTAAAATTTGCGACAGTAAAAAATTATTTTTTGAATAATTTACTATAGAAAAGGCAATCCCTGGCGCCATTAAAATTTGCGACAGTAGAAAATTATTTTGTGAGAAATTTACTATAGAAAAGGCAATCCCTGGCGTAATTAAAATTTGCGACAGTAAAAAATTATTTTTTGAATTATTTACTATAGAAAAGGCAATCCCTGGCGTAATTAAAATTTGCGACAGTAGAAAATTATTTTGTGAGAAATTTACTATAGAAAAGGCAATCCCTGGCGTAATTAAAATTTGCGACAGTAAAAAATTATTTTTTGAATAATTTACTATAGAAAAGGCAATCCCTGGAATATTTAAAATTTGCGACAGTAAAAAATTATTTTTTGAATAATTTACTATAGAAAAGGCAATCCCTGGCGCCATTAAAATTTGCGACAGTAGAAAATTATTTTGTGAGAAATTTACTATAGAAAAGGCAATCCCTGGCGCCATTAAAATTTGCGACAGTTGAAAATTATTTTGTGAGAAATTTACTATAGAAAAGGCAATCCCCTGGGATATTTAAAATTTGCGACAGTAAAAAATTATTTTTTGAATAATTTACTATAGAAAAGGCAATCCCTGGCGCCATTAAAATTTGCGACAGTTGAAAATTATTTTTTGAATAATTTACTATAGAAAAGGCAATCCCTGGCGTAGTTAAAATTTGCGACAGTAGAAAATTATTTTGTGAGAAATTTACTATAGAAAAGGCAATCCCTGGCGCCATTAAAATTTGCGACAGTAGAAAATTATTTTTTGAATAATTTACTATAGAAAAGGCAATCCCTGGCGCCATTAAAATTTGCGACAGTAAAAAATTATTTTTTGAATAATTTACTATAGAAAAGGCAATCCCTGGGATATTTAAAATTTGCGACAGTAAAAAATTATTTTTTGAATAATTTACTATAGAAAAGGCAATCCCTGGCGCCATTAAAATTTGCGACAGTTGAAAATTATTTTTTGAATAATTTACTGTGGAAAAGGCAATCCCTGGGATATTTAAAATTTGCGACAGTAGAAAATTATTTTTTGAATAATTTACTATAGAAAAGGCAATCCCTGGCGCCATTAAAATTTGCGACAGTTGAAAATTATTTTGTGAGAAATTTACTATAGAAAAGGCAATCCCTGGGATATTTAAAATTTGCGACAGTAAAAAATTATTTTTTGAATAATTTACTATAGAAAAGGCAATCCCTGGCGCCATTAAAATTTGCGACAGTAGAAAATTATTTTGTGAGAAATTTACTATAGAAAAGGCAATCCCTGGCGTAATTAAAATTTGCGACAGTTGAAAATTATTTTTTGAATAATTTACTATAGAAAAGGCAATCCCTGGCGTAATTAAAATTTGCGACAGTAGAAAATTATTTTTTGAATAATTTACTATAGAAAAGGCAGTCCCTGGCGCCATTAAAATTTGCGACAGTTGAAAATTATTTTGTGAGAAATTTACTATAGAAAAGGCAATCCCTGGGATATTTAAAATTTGCGACAGTAAAAAATTATTTTTTGAATAATTTACTATAGAAAAGGCAATCCCTGGCGCCATTAAAATTTGCGACAGTAGAAAATTATTTTGTGAGAAATTTACTATAGAAAAGGCAATCCCTGGCGTAATTAAAATTTGCGACAGTTGAAAATTATTTTGTGAGAAATTTACTATAGAAAAGGCAATCCCTGGCGTAATTAAAATTTGCGACAGTTGAAAATTATTTTGTGAGAAATTTACTATAGAAAAGGCAATCCCTGGCGCCATTAAAATTTGCGACAGTAGAAAATTATTTTTTGAATAATTTACTATAGAAAAGGCAATCCCTGGCGCCATTAAAATTTGCGACAGTAAAAAATTATTTTTTGAATAATTTACTATAGAAAAGGCAATCCCTGGGATATTTAAAATTTGCGACAGTAAAAAATTATTTTTTGAATAATTTACTATAGAAAAGGCAATCCCTGGCGCCATTAAAATTTGCGACAGTAGAAAATTATTTTGTGAGAAATTTACTATAGAAAAGGCAATCCCTGGCGTAATTAAAATTTGCGACAGTTGAAAATTATTTTTTGAATAATTTACTATAGAAAAGGCAATCCCTGGCGTAATTAAAATTTGCGACAGTAGAAAATTATTTTTTGAATAATTTACTATAGAAAAGGCAATCCCTGGCGCCATTAAAATTTGCGACAGTTGAAAATTATTTTTTGAATAATTTACTGTGGAAAAGGCAATCCCTGGGATATTTAAAATTTGCGATAGTAAAAAAATTATTTTTTGAATAATTTACTGTGGAAAAGGCAATCCCTGGCGTAATTAAAATTTGCGACAGTAAAAAATTATTTTTTGAATTATTTACTATAGAAAAGGCAATCCCTGGCGTAATTAAAATTTGCGACAGTAGAAAATTATTTTGTGAGAAATTTACTATAGAAAAGGCAATCCCTGGCGCCATTAAAATTTGCGACAGTAAAAAATTATTTTGTGAGAAATTTACTATAGAAAAGGCAATCCCTGGGATATTTAAAATTTGCGACAGTAAAAAATTATTTTTTGAATAATTTACTATAGAAAAGGCAATCCCTGGCGCCATTAAAATTTGCCACAGTAGAAAATTATTTTTTGAATAATTTACTATAGAAAAGGCAATCCCTGGCGTAATTAAAATTTGCGACAGTAGAAAATTATTTTGTGAGAAATTTACTATAGAAAAGGCAATCCCTGGGATATTTAAAATTTGCGACAGTAAAAAATTATTTTTTGAATAATTTACTATAGAAAAGGCAATCCCTGTCGCCATTAAAATTTGCGACAGTAAAAAATTATTTTTTGAATAATTTACTATAGAAAAGGCAATCCCTGGGATATTTAAAATTTGCGACAGTAAAAAATTATTTTTTGAATAATTTACTATAGAAAAGGCAATCCCTGGCGCCATTAAAATTATAATAATTTTTTACTATCGCAAATTTTAAGTGCGCCAGGGATTGCCTTTTCTATAGTAAATTATTCAAAAAATAATTTTCTACTGTCGCAAATTTTAATTACGCCAGGGATTGCCTTTTCTATAGTAAATTTCTCACAAAATAATTTTCAACTGTCGCAAATTTTAATTACGCCAGGGATTGCCTTTTCTATAGTAAATTATTCAAAAAATAATTTTCAACTGTCGCAAATTTTAAATATCCCAGGGATTGCCTTTTCTATAGTAAATTATTCACAAAATAATTTTCTACTGTCGCAAATTTTAATTACGCCAGGGATTGCCTTTTCTATAGTAAATTATTCAAAAAATAATTTTTTACTGTCGCAAATTTTAATTACGCCAGGGATTGCCTTTTCTATAGTAAATTATTCAAAAAATAATTTTCAACTGTCGCAAATTTTAATTACGCCAGGGATTGCCTTTTCTATAGTAAATTTCTCATAAAATAATTTTCAACTGTCGCAAATTTTAATGGCGCCAGGGATTGCCTTTTCTATAGTAAATTATTCAAAAAATAATTTTTTACTGTCGCAAATTTTAAATATCCCAGGGATTACCTTTTCTATAGTAAATTTCTCACAAAATAATTTTCAACTGTCGCAAATTTTAATTACGCCAGGGAATGCCTTTTCTATAGTAAATTATTCAAAAAATAATTTTTTACTGTCGCAAATTTTAAGTGCGCCAGGGATTGCCTTTTCTATAGTAAATTATTCAAAAAATAATTTTTTACTGTCGCAAATTTAAAATATCCCAGGGATTGCCTTTTCTATAGTAAATTTCTCACAAAATAATTTTTTACTATCGCAAATTTTAATTACGCCAGGGATTGCCTTTTCTATAGTAAATTTCTCACAAAATAATTTTCAACTGTCGCAAATTTTAATGGCGCCAGGGATTGCCTTTTCTATAGTAAATTATTCAAAAAATAATTTTTTACTATCGCAAATTTTAAATATCCCAGGGATTGCCTTTTCTATAGTAAATTATTCAAAAAATAATTTTTTACTGTCGCAAATTTTAAATATCCCAGGGATTGCCTTTTCTATAGTAAATTTCTCACAAAATAATTTTCAACTGTCGCAAATTTTAATTACGCCAGGGATTGCCTTTTCTATAGTAAATTATTCAAAAAATTATTTTTTACTGTCGCAAATTTTAAATATCCCAGGGATTGCCTTTTCTATAGTAAATTTCTCACAAAATAATTTTTTACTGTCGCAAATTTTAATTACGCCAGGGATTGCCTTTTCTATAGTAAATTATTCAAAAAATAATTTTCAACTGTCGCAAATTTTAATTACGCCAGGGATTGCCTTTTCTATAGTAAATTTCTCACAAAATAATTTTCAACTGTCGCAAATTTTAATGGCGCCAGGGATTGCCTTTTCTATAGTAAATTTCTCACAAAATAATTTTCTACTGTCGCAAATTTTAATTACGCCAGGGATTGCCTTTTCTATAGTAAATTATTCAAAAAATAATTTTTTACTATCGCAAATTTTAAGTGCGCCAGGGATTGCCTTTTCTATAGTAAATTATTCAAAAATAATTTTCAACTGTCGCAAATTTTAATGGCGCCAGGGATTGCCTTTTCTATAGTAAATTATTCAAAAAATAATTTTTTACTGTCGCAAATTTTAATTACGCCAGGGATTGCCTTTTCTATAGTAAATTATTCAAAAAATAATTTTTTACTGTCGCAAATTTTAATTACGCCAGGGATTGCCTTTTCTATAGTAAATTATTCAAAAAATAATTTTTTACTGTCGCAAATTTTAATGGCGCCAGGGATTGCCTTTTCTATAGTAAATTATTCAAAAAATAATTTTTTACTGTCGCAAATTTTAAGTGCGCCAGGGATTGCCTTTTCTATAGTAAATTATTCAAAAATAATTTTCAACTGTCGCAAATTTTAATGGCGCCAGGGATTGCCTTTTCTATAGTAAATTATTCAAAAAATAATTTTTTACTGTCGCAAATTTAAAATATCCCAGGGATTGCCTTTTCCACAGTAAATTATTCAAAAAATAATTTTCTACTGTCGCAAATTTTAATTACGCCAGGGATTGCCTTTTCTATAGTAAATAATTCAAAAAATAATTTTCTACTGTCGCAAATTTTAATGGCGCCAGGGATTGCCTTTTCTATAGTAAATTATTCAAAAAATAATTTTTTACTGTCGCAAATTTTAAATATCCCAGGGATTGCCTTTTCTATAGTAAATTATTCAAAAAATAATTTTTTACTATCGCAAATTTTAAGTGCGCCAGGGATTGCCTTTTCTATAGTAAATTATTCAAAAAATAATTTTCAACTGTCGCAAATTTTAAATATCCCAGGGATTGCCTTTTCTATAGTAAATTATTCACAAAATAATTTTCTACTGTCGCAAATTTTAATTACGCCAGGGATTGCCTTTTCTATAGTAAATTATTCAAAAAATAATTTTTTACTGTCGCAAATTTTAATTACGCCAGGGATTGCCTTTTCTATAGTAAATTATTCAAAAAATAATTTTCAACTGTCGCAAATTTTAATTACGCCAGGGATTGCCTTTTCTATAGTAAATTTCTCACAAAATAATTTTCAACTGTCGCAAATTTTAATGGCGCCAGGGATTGCCTTTTCTATAGTAAATTATTCAAAAAATAATTTTTTACTGTCGCAAATTTTAAATATCCCAGGGATTGCCTTTTCTATAGTAAATTTCTCACAAAATAATTTTCAACTGTCGCAAATTTTAATTACGCCAGGGAATGCCTTTTCTATAGTAAATTATTCAAAAAATAATTTTTTACTGTCGCAAATTTTAAGTGCGCCAGGGATTGCCTTTTCTATAGTAAATTATTCAAAAAATAATTTTTTACTGTCGCAAATTTAAAATATCCCAGGGATTGCCTTTTCTATAGTAAATTTCTCACAAAATAATTTTTTACTATCGCAAATTTTAATTACGCCAGGGATTGCCTTTTCTATAGTAAATTTCTCACAAAATAATTTTCAACTGTCGCAAATTTTAATGGCGCCAGGGATTGCCTTTTCTATAGTAAATTATTCAAAAAATAATTTTTTACTATCGCAAATTTTAAATATCCCAGGGATTGCCTTTTCTATAGTAAATTATTCAAAAAATAATTTTTTACTGTCGCAAATTTTAAATATCCCAGGGATTGCCTTTTCTATAGTAAATTTCTCACAAAATAATTTTCAACTGTCGCAAATTTTAATTACGCCAGGGATTGCCTTTTCTATAGTAAATTATTCAAAAAATTATTTTTTACTGTCGCAAATTTTAAATATCCCAGGGATTGCCTTTTCTATAGTAAATTTCTCACAAAATAATTTTTTACTGTCGCAAATTTTAATTACGCCAGGGATTGCCTTTTCTATAGTAAATTATTCAAAAAATAATTTTCAACTGTCGCAAATTTTAATTACGCCAGGGATTGCCTTTTCTATAGTAAATTTCTCACAAAATAATTTTCAACTGTCGCAAATTTTAATGGCGCCAGGGATTGCCTTTTCTATAGTAAATTTCTCACAAAATAATTTTCTACTGTCGCAAATTTTAATTACGCCAGGGATTGCCTTTTCTATAGTAAATTATTCAAAAAATAATTTTTTACTATCGCAAATTTTAAGTGCGCCAGGGATTGCCTTTTCTATAGTAAATTATTCAAAAATAATTTTCAACTGTCGCAAATTTTAATGGCGCCAGGGATTGCCTTTTCTATAGTAAATTATTCAAAAAATAATTTTTTACTGTCGCAAATTTTAATTACGCCAGGGATTGCCTTTTCTATAGTAAATTATTCAAAAAATAATTTTTTACTGTCGCAAATTTTAATTACGCCAGGGATTGCCTTTTCTATAGTAAATTATTCAAAAAATAATTTTTTACTGTCGCAAATTTTAATGGCGCCAGGGATTGCCTTTTCTATAGTAAATTATTCAAAAAATAATTTTTTACTGTCGCAAATTTTAAGTGCGCCAGGGATTGCCTTTTCTATAGTAAATTATTCAAAAATAATTTTCAACTGTCGCAAATTTTAATGGCGCCAGGGATTGCCTTTTCTATAGTAAATTATTCAAAAAATAATTTTTTACTGTCGCAAATTTAAAATATCCCAGGGATTGCCTTTTCCACAGTAAATTATTCAAAAAATAATTTTCTACTGTCGCAAATTTTAATTACGCCAGGGATTGCCTTTTCTATAGTAAATAATTCAAAAAATAATTTTCTACTGTCGCAAATTTTAATGGCGCCAGGGATTGCCTTTTCTATAGTAAATTATTCAAAAAATAATTTTTTACTGTCGCAAATTTTAAATATCCCAGGGATTGCCTTTTCTATAGTAAATTATTCAAAAAATAATTTTTTACTATCGCAAATTTTAAGTGCGCCAGGGATTGCCTTTTCTATAGTAAATTATTCAAAAAATAATTTTCAACTGTCGCAAATTTTAATTACGCCAGGGATTGCCTTTTCTATAGTAAATTATTCAAAAAATAATTTTCAACTGTCGCAAATTTTAAGTGCGCCAGGGATTGCCTTTTCTATAGTAAATTATTCAAAAATAATTTTTTACTGTCGCAAATTTTAAATATCCCAGGGATTGCCTTTTCTATAGTAAATTTCTCACAAAATAATTTTCAACTGTCGCAAATTTTAAATATCCCAGGGATTGCCTTTTCTATAGTAAATTTCTCACAAAATAATTTTCAACTGTCGCAAATTTTAAATATCCCAGGGATTGCCTTTTCTATAGTAAATTTCTCACAAAATAATTTTCAACTGTCGCAAATTTTAATGGCGCCAGGGATTGCCTTTTCTATAGTAAATTATTCAAAAAATAATTTTTTACTGTCGCAAATTTTAAGTGCGCCAGGGATTGCCTTTTCTATAGTAAATTATTCAAAAAATAATTTTCAACTGTCGCAAATTTTAATTACGCCAGGGATTGCCTTTTCTATAGTAAATTATTCAAAAAATAATTTTCAACTGTCGCAAATTTTAAATATCCCAGGGATTGCCTTTTCTATAGTAAATTATTCAAAAAATAATTTTCAACTGTCGCAAATTTTAAGTGCGCCAGGGATTGCCTTTTCTATAGTAAATTATTCAAAAATAATTTTTTACTGTCGCAAATTTTAAATATCCCAGGGATTGCCTTTTCTATAGTAAATTTCTCACAAAATAATTTTCAACTGTCGCAAATTTTAAATATCCCAGGGATTGCCTTTTCTATAGTAAATTTCTCACAAAATAATTTTCAACTGTCGCAAATTTTAAATATCCCAGGGATTGCCTTTTCTATAGTAAATTTCTCAAAAAATAATTTTTTACTATCGCAAATTTTAAGTGCGCCAGGGATTGCCTTTTCTATAGTAAATTATTCAAAAAATAATTTTCAACTGTCGCAAATTTTAATTACGCCAGGGATTGCCTTTTCTATAGTAAATTATTCAAAAAATAATTTTCAACTGTCGCAAATTTTAAGTGCGCCAGGGATTGCCTTTTCTATAGTAAATTATTCAAAAATAATTTTTTACTGTCGCAAATTTTAAATATCCCAGGGATTGCCTTTTCTATAGTAAATTATTCAAAAAATAATTTTCAACTGTCGCAAATTTAAAATATCCCAGGGATTGCCTTTTCCACAGTAAATTATTCAAAAAATAATTTTCTACTGTCGCAAATTTTAATTACGCCAGGGATTGCCTTTTCTATAGTAAATAATTCAAAAAATAATTTTCTACTGTCGCAAATTTTAATGGCGCCAGGGATTGCCTTTTCTATAGTAAATTATTCAAAAAATAATTTTTTACTGTCGCAAATTTTAAATATCCCAGGGATTGCCTTTTCTATAGTAAATTATTCAAAAAATAATTTTTTACTATCGCAAATTTTAAGTGCGCCAGGGATTGCCTTTTCTATAGTAAATTATTCAAAAAATAATTTTCAACTGTCGCAAATTTTAATTACGCCAGGGATTGCCTTTTCTATAGTAAATTATTCAAAAATAATTTTCAACTGTCGCAAATTTTAATTACGCCAGGGATTGCCTTTTCTATAGTAAATTATTCAAAAAATAATTTTCAACTGTCGCAAATTTAAAATATCCCAGGGATTGCCTTTTCCACAGTAAATTATTCAAAAAATAATTTTCTACTGTCGCAAATTTTAATTACGCCAGGGATTGCCTTTTCTATAGTAAATAATTCAAAAAATAATTTTCTACTGTCGCAAATTTTAATGGCGCCAGGGATTGCCTTTTCTATAGTAAATTATTCAAAAAATAATTTTTTACTGTCGCAAATTTTAAATATCCCAGGGATTGCCTTTTCTATAGTAAATTATTCAAAAAATAATTTTTTACTATCGCAAATTTTAAGTGCGCCAGGGATTGCCTTTTCTATAGTAAATTATTCAAAAAATAATTTTTTACTATCGCAAGTTTTAAATATCCCAGGGATTGCCTTTTCTATAGTAAATTATTCAAAAAATAATTTTTTACTATCGCAAATTTTAAGTGCGCCAGGGATTGCCTTTTCTATAGTAAATTATTCAAAAATAATTTTTTACTGTCGCAAATTTTAAATATCCCAGGGATTGCCTTTTCTATAGTAAATTTCTCACAAAATAATTTTCAACTGTCGCAAATTTTAAATATCCCAGGGATTGCCTTTTCTATAGTAAATTTCTCACAAAAT
The DNA here is from genome assembly GCA_963930735.1 of Dioctria linearis. Lineage (NCBI taxonomy): Eukaryota > Metazoa > Arthropoda > Insecta > Diptera > Asilidae > Dioctria > Dioctria linearis. The sequence continues at coordinate 32,201 of CAWVNZ010001582.1, read as the reverse complement.
AATTTTCAACTGTCGCAAATTTTAAATATCCCAGGGATTGCCTTTTCTATAGTAAATTTCTCACAAAATAATTTTCAACTGTCGCAAATTTTAATGGCGCCAGGGATTGCCTTTTCTATAGTAAATTATTCAAAAAATAATTTTTTACTGTCGCAAATTTTAAGTGCGCCAGGGATTGCCTTTTCTATAGTAAATTATTCAAAAAATAATTTTCAACTGTCGCAAATTTTAATTACGCCAGGGATTGCCTTTTCTATAGTAAATTATTCAAAAAATAATTTTTTACTGTCGCAAATTTTAAATATCCCAGGGATTGCCTTTTCTATAGTAAATTTCTCACAAAATAATTTTCAACTGTCGCAAATTTTAATGGCGCCAGGGATTGCCTTTTCTATAGTAAATTATTCAAAAAATAATTTTCAACTGTCGCAAATTTTAATTACGCCAGGGATTGCCTTTTCTATAGTAAATTATTCAAAAAATAATTTTCTACTGTCGCAAATTTTAATTACGCCAGGGATTGCCTTTTCTATAGTAAATTATTCAAAAAATAATTTTCTACTGTCGCAAATTTTAATTACGCCAGGGATTGCCTTTTCTATAGTAAATTATTCAAAAAATAATTTTTTACTGTCGCAAATTTAAAATATCCCAGGGATTGCCTTTTCTATAGTAAATTATTCAAAAAATAATTTTTTACTGTCGCAAATTTTAAATATCCCAGGGATTGCCTTTTCTATAGTAAATTTCTCACAAAATAATTTTCAACTGTCGCAAATTTTAATTACGCCAGGGATTGCCTTTTCTATAGTAAATTATTCAAAAAATAATTTTTTACTATCGCAAATTTTAAATATCCCAGGGATTGCCTTTTCTATAGTAAATTTCTCACAAAATAATTTTCAACTGTCGCAAATTTTAATGGCGCCAGGGATTGCCTTTTCTATAGTAAATTATTCAAAAAATAATTTTCTACTGTCGCAAATTTTAATTACGCCAGGGATTGCCTTTTCTATAGTAAATAATTCAAAAAATAATTTTTTACTGTCGCAAATTTTAATGGCGCCAGGGATTGCCTTTTCTATAGTAAATTATTCAAAAAATAATTTTTTACTATCGCAAATTTTAAGTGCGCCAGGGATTGCCTTTTCTATAGTAAATTATTCAAAAAATAATTTTCAACTGTCGCAAATTTTAATGGCGCCAGGGATTGCCTTTTCTATAGTAAATTATTCAAAAAATAATTTTCAACTGTCGCAAATTTTAATTACGCCAGGGATTGCCTTTTCTATAGTAAATTATTCAAAAAATAATTTTCAACTGTCGCAAATTTTAAATATCCCAGGGATTGCCTTTTCTATAGTAAATTTCTCACAAAATAATTTTCAACTGTCGCAAATTTTAATGGCGCCAGGGATTGCCTTTTCTATAGTAAATTATTCAAAAAATAATTTTTTACTGTCGCAAATTTTAAATATCCCAGGGATTGCCTTTTCTATAGTAAATTTCTCACAAAATAATTTTCAACTGTCGCAAATTTTAATGGCGCCAGGGATTGCCTTTTCTATAGTAAATTATTCAAAAAATAATTTTCAACTGTCGCAAATTTTAATGGCGCCAGGGATTGCCTTTTCTATAGTAAATTATTCAAAAAATAATTTTTTACTATCGCAAATTTTAAGTGCGCCAGGGATTGCCTTTTCTATAGTAAATTATTCAAAAATAATTTTTTACTGTCGCAAGTTTTAAATATCCCAGGGATTGCCTTTTCTATAGTAAATTATTCAAAAATAATTTTTTACTGTCGCAAATTTTAAATATCCCAGGGATTGCCTTTTCCACAGTAAATTATTCAAAAAATAATTTTCAACTGTCGCAAATTTTAATGGCGCCAGGGATTGCCTTTTCTATAGTAAATTTCTCACAAAATAATTTTCTACTGTCGCAAATTTTAATTACGCCAGGGATTGCCTTTTCTATAGTAAATTTCTCACAAAATAATTTTCAACTGTCGCAAATTTTAATTACGCCAGGGATTGCCTTTTCTATAGTAAATTATTCAAAAAATAATTTTCAACTGTCGCAAATTTAAAATATCCCAGGGATTGCCTTTTCCACAGTAAATTATTCAAAAAATAATTTTCTACTGTCGCAAATTTTAATTACGCCAGGGATTGCCTTTTCTATAGTAAATAATTCAAAAAATAATTTTTTACTGTCGCAAATTTTAATGGCGCCAGGGATTGCCTTTTCTATAGTAAATTATTCAAAAAATAATTTTCAACTGTCGCAAATTTAAAATATCCCAGGGATTGCCTTTTCCACAGTAAATTATTCAAAAAATAATTTTCAACTGTCGCAAATTTTAATGGCGCCAGGGATTGCCTTTTCTATAGTAAATTATTCAAAAAATAATTTTTTACTGTCGCAAATTTTAATTACGCCAGGGATTGCCTTTTCTATAGTAAATTTCTCACAAAATAATTTTCAACTGTCGCAAATTTTAATTACGCCAGGGATTGCCTTTTCTATAGTAAATTATTCAAAAAATAATTTTCAACTGTCGCAAATTTAAAATATCCCAGGGATTGCCTTTTCCACAGTAAATTATTCAAAAAATAATTTTTTACTTTCGCAAATTTTAAGTGCGCCAGGGATTGCCTTTTCTATAGTAAATTATTCAAAAAATAATTTTCTACTGTCGCAAATTTTAATGGCGCCAGGGATTGCCTTTTCTATAGTAAATTATTCAAAAAATAATTTTTTACTGTCGCAAATTTAAAATATCCCAGGGATTGCCTTTTCCACAGTAAATTATTCAAAAAAAAATTTTTTACTATCGCAAATTTTAAGTGCGCCAGGGATTGCCTTTTCTATAGTAAATTATTCAAAAAATAATTTTTTACTGTCGCAAATTTTAAATATCCCAGGGATTGCCTTTTCTATAGTAAATTTCTCACAAAATAATTTTCAACTGTCGCAAATTTTAATTACGCCAGGGATTGCCTTTTCTATAGTAAATTATTCAAAAAATAATTTTCAACTGTCGCAAATTTTAATTACGCCAGGGATTGCCTTTTCTATAGTAAATTTCTCACAAAATAATTTTCTACTGTCGCAAATTTTAATTACGCCAGGGATTGCCTTTTCTATAGTAAATAATTCAAAAAATAATTTTCTACTGTCGCAAATTTTAATTACGCCAGGGATTGCCTTTTCTATAGTAAATTATTCAAAAAATAATTTTCTACTGTCGCAAATTTTAATTACGCCAGGGATTGCCTTTTCTATAGTAAATTTCTCACAAAATAATTTTCAACTGTCGCAAATTTTAATGGCGCCAGGGATTGCCTTTTCTATAGTAAATTATTCAAAAAATAATTTTTTACTATCGCAAATTTTAAGTGCGCCAGGGATTGCCTTTTCTATAGTAAATTATTCAAAAAATAATTTTCTACTGTCGCAAATTTTAATATCCCAGGGATTGCCTTTTCTATAGTAAATTATTCAAAAAATAATTTTCAACTGTCGCAAATTTTAATGGCGCCAGGGATTGCCTTTTCTATAGTAAATTATTCAAAAAATAATTTTTTACTATCGCAAATTTTAAGTGCGCCAGGGATTGCCTTTTCTATAGTAAATTATTCAAAAAATAATTTTCAACTGTCGCAAATTTTAATGGCGCGAGGGATTGCCTTTTCTATAGTAAATTATTCAAAAAATAATTTTTTACTGTCGCAAATTTTAAATATCCCAGGGATTGCCTTTTCTATAGTAAATTATTCAAAAAATAATTTTTTACTGTCGCAAATTTTAAATATCCCAGGGATTGCCTTTTCTATAGTAAATTTCTCACAAAATAATTTTCAACTGTCGCAAATTTTAATGGCGCCAGGGATTGCCTTTTCTATAGTAAATTATTCAAAAAATAATTTTTTACTATCGCAAATTTTAATTACGCCAGGGATTGCCCTTTCTATAGTAAATTATTCAAAAAATAATTTTTTACTGTCGCAAATTTAAAATATCCCAGGGATTGCCTTTTCCACAGTAAATTATTCAAAAAATAATTTTTTACTATCGCAAATTTTAAGTGCGCCAGGGATTGCCTTTTCTATAGTAAATTTCTCACAAAATAATTTTTTACTGTCGCAAATTTTAAATATCCCAGGGATTGCCTTTTCTATAGTAAATTTCTCACAAAATAATTTTCAACTGTCGCAAATTTTAATGGCGCCAGGGATTGCCTTTTCTATAGTAAATTTCTCACAAAATAATTTTCAACTGTCGCAAATTTTAAGTGCGCCAGGGATTGCCTTTTCTATAGTAAATTATTCAAAAAATAATTTTCTACTGTCGCAAATTTTAATTACGCCAGGGATTGCCTTTTCCACAGTAAATTATTCAAAAAATAATTTTCTACTGTCGCAAATTTTAATGGCGCCAGGGATTGCCTTTTCTATAGTAAATTATTCAAAAAATAATTTTCAACTGTCGCAAATTTTAATGGCGCCAGGGATTGCCTTTTCTATAGTAAATTATTCAAAAAATAATTTTTTACTGTCGCAAATTTTAATGGCGCCAGGGATTGCCTTTTCTATAGTAAATTATTCAAAAAATAATTTTTTACTGTCGCAAATTTTAAATGGCGCCAGGGATTGCCTTTTCTATAGTAAATTATTCAAAAAATAATTTTTTACTATCGCAAATTTTAAATATCCCAGGGATTGCCTTTTCTATAGTAAATTTCTCACAAAATAATTTTCAACTGTCGCAAATTTTAATTACGCCAGGGATTGCCTTTTCTATAGTAAATTATTCAAAAAATAATTTTCAACTGTCGCAAATTTAAAATATCCCAGGGAATGCCTTTTCCACAGTAAATTATTCAAAAAATAATTTTCAACTGTCGCAAATTTTAATGGCGCCAGGGATTGCCTTTTCTATAGTAAATTATTCAAAAAATAATTTTTTACTGTCGCAAATTTTAAATATCCCAGGGATTGCCTTTTCTATAGTAAATTTCTCACAAAATAATTTTCAACTGTCGCAAATTTTAATGGCGCCAGGGATTGCCTTTTCTATAGTAAATTATTCAAAAAATAATTTTCAACTGTCGCAAATTTTAATGGCGCCAGGGATTGCCTTTTCTATAGTAAATTATTCAAAAAATAATTTTTTACTGTCGCAAATTTTAAATATCCCAGGGATTGCCTTTTCTATAGTAAATTTCTCACAAAATAATTTTCAACTGTCGCAAATTTTAATGGCGCCAGGGATTGCCTTTTCTATAGTAAATAATTCAAAAAATAATTTTTTACTATCGCAAATTTTAAGTGCGCCAGGGATTGCCTTTTCTATAGTAAATTATTCAAAAATAATTTTTTACTGTCGCAAATTTTAATTACGCCAGGGATTGCCTTTTCTATAGTAAATTTCTCACAAAATAATTTTTTACTATCGCAAGTTTTAAATATCCCAGGGATTGCCTTTTCTATAGTAAATTTCTCACAAAATAATTTTCAACTGTCGCAAATTTTAATTACGCCAGGGATTGCCTTTTCTATAGTAAATTATTCAAAAAATAATTTTTTACTGTCGCAAATTTAAAATATCCCAGGGATTGCCTTTTCCACAGTAAATTATTCAAAAAATAATTTTTTACTATCGCAAATTTTAAGTGCGCCAGGGATTGCCTTTTCTATAGTAAATTTCTCACAAAATAATTTTTTACTGTCGCAAATTTTAATTACGCCAGGGATTGCCTTTTCTATAGTAAATTATTCAAAAATAATTTTTTACTGTCGCAAATTTTAAATATCCCAGGGATTGCCTTTTCCACAGTAAATTATTCAAAAAATAATTTTTTACTATCGCAAGTTTTAAATATCCCAGGGATTGCCTTTTCTATAGTAAATTATTCAAAAAATAATTTTCAACTGTCGCAAATTTAAAATATCCCAGGGATTGCCTTTTCCACAGTAAATTATTCAAAAAATAATTTTCAACTGTCGCAAATTTTAATGGCGCCAGGATTGCCTTTTCTATAGTAAATTATTCAAAAAATAATTTTTTACTGTCGCAAATTTTAATTACGCCAGGGATTGCCTTTTCTATAGTAAATTTCTCACAAAATAATTTTCTACTGTCGCAAATTTTAATTACGCCAGGGATTGCCTTTTCTATAGTAAATAATTCAAAAAATAATTTTTTACTGTCGCAAATTTTAATGGCGCCAGGGATTGCCTTTTCTATAGTAAATTATTCAAAAAATAATTTTTTACTATCGCAAATTTTAAGTGCGCCAGGGATTGCCTTTTCTATAGTAAATTATTCAAAAATAATTTTTTACTGTCGCAAATTTTAAATATCCCAGGGATTGCCTTTTCCACAGTAAATTATTCAAAAAATAATTTTTTACTATCGCAAGTTTTAAATATCCCAGGGATTGCCTTTTCTATAGTAAATAATTCAAAAAATAATTTTTTACTATCGCAAATTTTAAATATCCCAGGGATTGCCTTTTCTATAGTAAATTATTCAAAAAATAATTTTTTACTATCGCAAATTTTAAGTGCGCCAGGGATTGCCTTTTCTATAGTAAATTATTCAAAAATAATTTTCTACTGTCGCAAATTTTAATTACGCCAGGGATTGCCTTTTCTATAGTAAATTATTCAAAAAATAATTTTTTACTGTCGAAAATTTTAATTACGCCAGGGATTGCCTTTTCTATAGTAAATTATTCAAAAAATAATTTTTTACTGTCGCAAATTTTAAATATCCCAGGGATTGCCTTTTCTATAGTAAATTATTCAAAAAATAATTTTCAACTGTCGCAAATTTTAATGGCGCCAGGGATTGCCTTTTCTATAGTAAATTTCTCACAAAATAATTTTCAACTGTCGCAAATTTTAATTACGCCAGGGATTGCCTTTTCTATAGTAAATTATTCAAAAAATAATTTTCAACTGTCGCAAATTTAAAATATCCCAGGGATTGCCTTTTCCACAGTAAATTATTCAAAAAATAATTTTTTACTATCGCAAATTTTAAGTGCGCCAGGGATTGCCTTTTCTATAGTAAATTTCTCACAAAATAATTTTCAACTGTCGCAAATTTTAATGGCGCCAGGGATTGCCTTTTCTATAGTAAATTATTCAAAAAATAATTTTTTACTATCGCAAATTTTAAGTGCGCCAGGGATTGCCTTTTCTATAGTAAATTTCTCACAAAATAATTTTCAACTGTCGCAAATTTTAATGGCGCCAGGGATTGCCTTTTCTATAGTAAATTATTCAAAAAATAATTTTTTACTGTCGCAAATTTTAATGGCGCCAGGGATTGCCTTATCTATAGTAAATTATTCACAAAATAATTTTCAACTGTCGCAAATTTTAATTACGCCAGGGATTGCCTTTTCTATAGTAAATTTCCCACAAAATAATTTTTTACTATCGCAAATTTTAAGTGCGCCAGGGATTGCCTTTTCTATAGTAAATTATTCAAAAAATAATTTTTTACTATCGCAAATTTTAAGTGCGCCAGGGATTGCCTTTTCTATAGTAAATTATTCAAAAAATAATTTTTTACTGTCGCAAATTTAAAATATCCCAGGGATTGCCTTTTCCACAGTAAATTATTCAAAAAATAATTTTTTACTATCGCAAATTTTAAGTGCGCCAGGGATTGCCTTTTCTATAGTAAATTTCTCACAAAATAATTTTTTACTGTCGCAAATTTTAATTACGACAGGGATTGCCTTTTCTATAGTAAATTATTCAAAAATAATTTTTTACTGTCGCAAATTTTAAATATCCCAGGGATTGCCTTTTCCACAGTAAATTATTCAAAAAATAATTTTTTACTATCGCAAGTTTTAAATATCCCAGGGATTGCCTTTTCTATAGTAAATTTCTCACAAAATAATTTTCAACTGTCGCAAATTTTAATTACGCCAGGGATTGCCTTTTCTATAGTAAATTATTCAAAAAATAATTTTCAACTGTCGCAAATTTAAAATATCCCAGGGATTGCCTTTTCCACAGTAAATTATTCAAAAAATAATTTTCTACTGTCGCAAATTTTAATTACGCCAGGGATTGCCTTTTCTATAGTAAATAATTCAAAAAATAATTTTTTACTGTCGCAAATTTTAATGGCGCCAGGGATTGCCTTTTCTATAGTAAATTATTCAAAAAATAATTTTCAACTGTCGCAAATTTAAAATATCCCAGGGACTGCCTTTTCCACAGTAAATTATTCAAAAAATAATTTTCAACTGTCGCAAATTTTAATGGCGCCAGGATTGCCTTTTCTATAGTAAATTATTCAAAAAATAATTTTTTACTGTCGCAAATTTTAATTACGCCAGGGATTGCCTTTTCTATAGTAAATTTCTCACAAAATAATTTTCAACTGTCGCAAATTTTAATTACGCCAGGGATTGCCTTTTCTATAGTAAATTATTCAAAAAATAATTTTCAACTGTCGCAAATTTAAAATATCCCAGGGATTGCCTTTTCTATAGTAAATTATTCAAAAAATAATTTTTTACTATCGCAAATTTTAAGTGCGCCAGGGATTGCCTTTTCTATAGTAAATTATTCAAAAATAATTTTTTACTGTCGCAAATTTTAAATATCCCAGGGATTGCCTTTTCTATAGTAAATTATTCAAAAAATAATTTTTTACTATCGCAAATTTTAAATATCCCAGGGATTGCCTTTTCTATAGTAAATTATTCAAAAAATAATTTTTTACTATCGCAAATTTTAAGTGCGCCAGGGATTGCCTTTTCTATAGTAAATTATTCAAAAAATAATTTTTTACTGTCGCAAATTTTAAATATCCCAGGGATTGCCTTTTCTATAGTAAATTTCTCACAAAATAATTTTCTACTGTCGCAAATTTTAATTACGCCAGGGATTGCCTTTTCTATAGTAAATTATTCAAAAAATAATTTTCTACTGTCGCAAATTTTAATTACGCCAGGGATTGCCTTTTCTATAGTAAATTATTCAAAAAATTATTTTCTACTGGCGCAAATTTTAATTACGCCAGGGATTGCCTTTTCTATAGTAAATTTCTCACAAAATAATTTTCAACTGTCGCAAATTTTAATTACGCCAGGGATTGCCTTTTCTATAGTAAATAATTCAAAAAATAATTTTCTACTGTCGCAAATTTTAATGGCGCCAGGGATTGCCTTTTCTATAGTAAATTATTCAAAAAATAATTTTCTACTGTCGCAAATTTTAATTACGCCAGGGATTGCCTTTTCTATAGTAAATTATTCAAAAAATAATTTTTTACTGTCGCAAATTTTAATTACGCCAGGGATTGCCTTTTCTATAGTAAATTATTCAAAAAATAATTTTTTACTGTCGCAAATTTTAAATATCCCAGGGATTGCCTTTTCTATAGTAAATTATTCAAAAAATAATTTTCAACTGTCGCAAATTTTAATGGCGCCAGGGATTGCCTTTTCTATAGTAAATTATTCAAAAAATAATTTTTTACTATCGCAAATTTTAATTACGCCAGGGATTGCCTTTTCTATAGTAAATTATTCAAAAAATAATTTTCTACTGTCGCAAATTTTAAGTGCGCCAGGGATTGCCTTTTCTATAGTAAATTATTCAAAAATAATTTTTTACTGTCGCAAATTTTAAATATCCCAGGGATTGCCTTTTCTATAGTAAATTATTCAAAAAATAATTTTCAACTGTCGCAAATTTAAAATATCCCAGGGACTGCCTTTTCCACAGTAAATTATTCAAAAAATAATTTTCAACTGTCGCAAATTTTAATGGCGCCAGGGATTGCCTTTTCTATAGTAAATTATTCAAAAAATAATTTTTTACTGTCGCAAATTTTAATTACGCCAGGGATTGCCTTTTCTATAGTAAATTTCTCACAAAATAATTTTCAACTGTCGCAAATTTTAATTACGCCAGGGATTGCCTTTTCTATAGTAAATTATTCAAAAAATAATTTTCAACTGTCGCAAATTTAAAATATCCCAGGGATTGCCTTTTCTATAGTAAATTATTCAAAAAATAATTTTTTACTATCCCAAATTTTAAGTGCGCCAGGGATTGCCTTTTCTATAGTAAATTATTCAAAAATAATTTTTTACTGTCGCAAATTTTAAATATCCCAGGGATTGCCTTTTCTATAGTAAATTATTCAAAAAATAATTTTTTACTATCGCAAATTTTAAATATCCCAGGGATTGCCTTTTCTATAGTAAATTATTCAAAAAATAATTTTTTACTATCGCAAATTTTAAGTGCGCCAGGGATTGCCTTTTCTATAGTAAATTATTCAAAAAATAATTTTTTACTGTCGCAAATTTTAAATATCCCAGGGATTGCCTTTTCTATAGTAAATTTCTCACAAAATAATTTTCTACTGTCGCAAATTTTAATTACGCCAGGGATTGCCTTTTCTATAGTAAATTATTCAAAAAATAATTTTCTACTGTCGCAAATTTTAATTACGCCAGGGATTGCATTTTCTATAGTAAATTATTCAAAAAATAATTTTCTACTGTCGCAAATTTTAATTACGCCAGGGATTGCCTTTTCTATAGTAAATTTCTCACAAAATAATTTTCAACTGTCGCAAATTTTAATTACGCCAGGGATTGCCTTTTCTATAGTAAATAATTCAAAAAATAATTTTCTACTGTCGCAAATTTTAATGGCGCCAGGGATTGCCTTTTCTATAGTAAATTATTCAAAAAATAATTTTCTACTGTCGCAAATTTTAATTACGCCAGGGATTGCCTTTTCTATAGTAAATTATTCAAAAAATAATTTTTTACTGTCGCAAATTTTAATTACGCCAGGGATTGCCTTTTCTATAGTAAATTATTCAAAAAATAATTTTTTACTGTCGCAAATTTTAAATATCCCAGGGATTGCCTTTTCTATAGTAAATTATTCAAAAAATAATTTTCAACTGTCGCAAATTTTAATGGCGCCAGGGATTGCCTTTTCTATAGTAAATTATTCAAAAAATAATTTTTTACTATCGCAAATTTTAATTACGCCAGGGATTGCCTTTTCTATAGTAAATTATTCAAAAAATAATTTTCTACTGTCGCAAATTTTAATTACGCCAGGGATTGCCTTTTCTATAGTAAATTATTCAAAAAATAATTTTCTACTGTCGCAAATTTTAATTACGCCAGGGATTGCCTTTTCTATAGTAAATTATTCAAAAAATAATTTTCTACTGTCGCAAATTTTAATTACGCCAGGGATTGCCTTTTCTATAGTAAATTATTCAAAAAATAATTTTCAACTGTCGCAAATTTTAATTACGCCAGGGATTGCCTTTTCTATAGTAAATTTCTCACAAAATAATTTTCTACTGTCGCAAATTTAAAATATCCCAGGGATTGCCTTTTCCACAGTAAATTATTCAAAAAATAATTTTCTACTGTCGCAAGTTTTAATTACGCCAGGGATTGCCTTTTCTATAGTAAATTATTCAAAAAATAATTTTTTACTATCGCAAGTTTTAAATATCCCAGGGATTGCCTTTTCTATAGTAAATTATTCAAAAAATAATTTTCAACTGTCGCAAATTTTAAATATCCCAGGGATTGCCTTTTCTATAGTAAATTTCTCACAAAATAATTTTCAACTGTCGCAAATTTTAAATATCCCAGGGATTGCCTTTTCTATAGTAAATTTCTCACAAAATAATTTTCAACTGTCGCAAATTTTAATTACGCCAGGGATTGCCTTTTCTATAGTAAATTATTCAAAAAATAATTTTCAACTGTCGCAAATTTTAAATATCCCAGGGATTGCCTTTTCTATAGTAAATTTCTCACAAAATAATTTTCAACTGTCGCAAATTTTAATTACGCCAGGGATTGCCTTTTCTATAGTAAATTATTCAAAAAATAATTTTCTACTGTCGCAAATTTTAATTACGCCAGGGATTGCCTTTTCTATAGTAAATTTCTCACAAAATAATTTTCAACTGTCGCAAATTTTAATTACGCCAGGGATTGCCTTTTCTATAGTAAATTATTCAAAAAATAATTTTCAACTGTCGCAAATTTTAATTACGCCAGGGATTGCCTTTTCTATAGTAAATTTCTCACAAAATAATTTTCTACTGTCGCAAATTTTAATTACGCCAGGGATTGCCTTTTCTATAGTAAATAATTCAAAAAATAATTTTCTACTGTCGCAAATTTTAATTACGCCAGGGATTGCCTTTTCTATAGTAAATTATTCAAAAAATAATTTTCTACTGTCGCAAATTTTAATTACGCCAGGGATTGCCTTTTCTATAGTAAATTATTCAAAAAATAATTTTTTACTATCGCAAGTTTTAAATATCCCAGGGATTGCCTTTTCTATAGTAAATAATTCAAAAAATAATTTTTTACTGTCGCAAATTTTAAATATCCCAGGGATTGCCTTTTCTATAGTAAATTTCTCACAAAATAATTTTCAACTGTCGCAAATTTTAATTACGCCAGGGATTGCCTTTTCCACAGTAAATTATTCAAAAAATAATTATCTACTGTCGCAAATTTTAATTACGCCAGGGATTGCCTTTTCTATAGTAAATTTCTCACAAAATAATTTTCAACTGTCGCAAATTTTAATTACGCCAGGGATTGCCTTTTCTATAGTAAATTATTCAAAAAATAATTTTCAACTGTCGCAAATTTTAATGGCGCCAGGGATTGCCTTTTCTATAGTAAATTTCTCACAAAATAATTTTCAACTGTCGCAAATTTTAATTACGCCAGGGATTGCCTTTTCTATAGTAAATAATTCAAAAAATAATTTTCAACTGTCGCAAATTTTAATTACGCCAGGGATTGCCTTTTCTATAGTAAATTTCTCACAAAATAATTTTTTACTGTCGCAAATTTTAATGGCGCCAGGGATTGCCTTTTCTATAGTAAATTATTCAAAAAATAATTTTTTACTGTCGCAAATTTTAAATATCCCAGGGATTGCCTTTTCCACAGTAAATTATTCAAAAAATAATTTTCTACTGTCGCAAATTTTAATTACGCCAGGGATTGCCTTTTCTATAGTAAATTATTCAAAAAATAATTTTTTACTGTCGCAAATTTTAAATATCCCAGGGATTGCCTTTTCCACAGTAAATTATTCAAAAAATAATTTTCTACTGTCGCAAATTTTAAGTGCGCCAGGGATTGCCTTTTCTATAGTAAATTATTCAAAAAATAATTTTTTACTGTCGCAAATTTTAAATATCCCAGGGATTGCCTTTTCTATAGTAAATTTCTCACAAAATAATTTTCTACTGTCGCAAATTTTAATTACGCCAGGGATTGCCTTTTCTATAGTAAATTATTCAAAAAATAATTTTCTACTGTCGCAAATTTTAATTACGCCAGGGATTGCCTTTTCTATAGTAAATTATTCAAAAAATAATTTTTTACTATCGCAAGTTTTAAATATCCCAGGGATTGCCTTTTCTATAGTAAATAATTCAAAAAATAATTTTTTACTGTCGCAAATTTTAAATATCCCAGGGATTGCCTTTTCTATAGTAAATTTCTCACAAAATAATTTTCAACTGTCGCAAATTTTAATTACGCCAGGGATTGCCTTTTCCACAATAAATTATTCAAAAAATAATTTTCTACTGTTGCAAATTTTAATTACGCCAGGGATTGCCTTTTCTATAGTAAATTTCTCACAAAATAATTTTCAACTGTCGCAAATTTTAATTACGCCAGGGATTGCCTTTTCTATAGTAAATTATTCAAAAAATAATTTTCAACTGTCGCAAATTTTAATGGCGCCAGGGATTGCCTTTTCTATAGTAAATAATTCAAAAAATAATTTTTTACTGTCGCAAATTTTAATTATGCCAGGGATTGCCTTTTCTATAGTAAATTTCTCACAAAATAATTTTCAACTGTCGCAAATTTTAACTACGCCAGGGATTGCCTTTTCTTTAGTAAATTTCTCACAAAATAATTTTTTACTGTCGCAAATTTTAATGGCGCCAGGGATTGCCTTTTCTATAGTAAATTATTCAAAAAATAATTTTTTACTGTCGCAAATTTTAAATAACCCAGGGATTGCCTTTTCCACAGTAAATTATTCAAAAAATAATTTTCTACTGTCGCAAATTTTAATTACGCCAGGGATTGCCTTTTCTATAGTAAATTATTCAAAAAATAATTTTTTACTGTCGCAAATTTTAAATATCCCAGGGATTGCCTTTTCCACAGTAAATTATTCAAAAAATAATTTTCTACTGTCGCAAATTTTAAGTGCGCCAGGGATTGCCTTTTCTATAGTAAATTATTCAAAAAATAATTTTTTACTGTCGCAAATTTTAAATATCCCAGGGATTGCCTTTTCTATAGTAAATTTCTCACAAAATAATTTTCAACTGTCGCAAATTTTAATGGCGCCAGGGATTGCCTTTTCTATAGTAAATTTCTCACAAAATAATTTTTTACTATCGCAAATTTTAAGTGCGCCAGGGATTGCCTTTTCTATAGTAAATAATTCAAAAAATAATTTTTTACTGTCGCAAATTTTAATTACGCCAGGGATTGCCTTTTCTATAGTAAATTATTCAAAAAATAATTTTCTACTGTCGCAAATTTTAATTACGCCAGGGATTGCCTTTTCTATAGTAAATTATTCAAAAAATAATTTTTTACTGTCGCAAATTTTAAATATCCCAGGGATTGCCTTTTCCACAGTAAATTATTCAAAAAATAATTTTCTACTGTCGCAAATTTTAAGTGCGCCAGGGATTGCCTTTTCTATAGTAAATTATTCAAAAAATAATTTTTTACTGTCGCAAATTTTAAATATCCCAGGGATTGCCTTTTCTATAGTAAATTTCTCACAAAATAATTTTCAACTGTCGCAAATTTTAATGGCGCCAGGGATTGCCTTTTCTATAGTAAATTATTCAAAAAATAATTTTTTACTATCGCAAATTTTAAGTGCGCCAGGGATTGCCTTTTCTATAGTAAATTATTCAAAAAATAATTTTTTACTGTCGCAAATTTTAAATATCCCAGGGATTGCCTTTTCCACAGTAAATTATTCAAAAAATAATTTTTTACTGTCGCAAATTTTAAATATAACAGGGATTGCCTTTTCTATAGTAAATTATTCAAAAAATAATTTTTTACTGTCGCAAATTTTAATTACGCCAGGGATTGCCTTTTCTATAGTAAATTTCTCACAAAATAATTTTCAACTGTCGCAAATTTTAATTACGCCAGGGATTGCCTTTTCTATAGTAAATTATTCAAAAAATAATTTTCAACTGTCGCAAATTTTAATGGCGCCAGGGATTGCCTTTTCTATAGTAAATTATTCAAAAAATAATTTTTTACTATCGCAAATTTTAAGTGCGCCAGGGATTGCCTTTTCTATAGTAAATTATTCAAAAAATAATTTTTTACTGTCGCAAATTTTAAATATCCCAGGGATTGCCTTTTCTATAGTAAATTATTCAAAAAATAATTTTCTACTGTCGCAAATTTTAATTACGCCAGGGATTGCCTTTTCTATAGTAAATTATTCAAAAAATAATTTTTTACTATCGCAAATTTTAAGTGCGCCAGGGATTGCCTTTTCTATAGTAAATTATTCAAAAAATAATTTTTTACTGTCGCAAATTTTAAATATCCCAGGGATTGCCTTTTCCACAGTAAATTATTCAAAAAATAATTTTCTACTGTCGCAAATTTTAATTACGCCAGGGATTGCCTTTTCTATAGTAAATTATTCAAAAAATAATTTTTTACTATCGCAAATTTTAAGTGCGCCAGGGATTGCCTTTTCTATAGTAAATTTCTCACAAAATAATTTTCAACTGTCGCAAATTTTAATGGCGCCAGGGATTGCTTTTTCTATAGTAAATTATTCAAAAAATAATTTTTTACTATCGCAAGTTTTAATTACGCCAGGGATTGCCTTTTCTATAGTAAATTATTCAAAAAATAATTTTCAACTGTCGCAAATTTTAAATATCCCAGGGATTGCCTTTTCTATAGTAAATTTCTCACAAAATAATTTTTTACTGTCGCAAATTTTAATTACGCCAGGGATTGCCTTTTCTATAGTAAATTATTCAAAAAATAATTTTCTACTGTCGCAAATTTTAATTACGCCAGGGATTGCCTTTTCTATAGTAAATTATTCAAAAAATAATTTTTTACTGTCGCAAATTTTAAATATCCCAGGGATTGCCTTTTCTATAGTAAATTTCTCACAAAATAATTTTCAACTGTCGCAAATTTTAATGGCGCCAGGGATTGCCTTTTCTATAGTAAATTATTCAAAAAATAATTTTTTACTATCGCAAATTTTAAGTGCGCCAGGGATTGCCTTTTCTATAGTAAATTATTCAAAAAATAATTTTCTACTGTCGCAAATTTTAATTACGCCAGGGATTGCCTTTTCTATAGTAAATTATTCAAAAAATAATTTTTTACTGTCGCAAATTTTAATGGCGCCAAGGATTGCCTTTTCTATAGTAAATTATTCAAAAAATAATTTTCTACTGTCGCAAATTTTAATTACGCCAGGGATTGCCTTTTCTATAGTAAATTATTCAAAAAATAATTTTCTACTGTCGCAAATTTTAATTACGCCAGGGATTGCCTTTTCTATAGTAAATTATTCAAAAAATAATTTTTTACTGTCGCAAATTTTAATTACGCCAGGGATTGCCTTTTCTATAGTAAATTATTCAAAAAATAATTTTCTACTGTCGCAAATTTTAATTACGCCAGGGATTGCCTTTTCTATAGTAAATTATTCAAAAAATAATTTTTTACTGTCGCAAATTTTAAATATCCCAGGGATTGCCTTTTCCACAGTAAATTATTCAAAAAATAATTTTCTACTGTCGCAAATTTTAAGTGCGCCAGGGATTGCCTTTTCTATAGTAAATTATTCAAAAAATAATTTTTTACTGTCGCAAATTTTAAATATCCCAGGGATTGCCTTTTCTATAGTAAATTTCTCACAAAATAATTTTCAACTGTCGCAAATTTTAATGGCGCCAGGGATTGCCTTTTCTATAGTAAATTATTCAAAAAATAATTTTTTACTATCGCAAATTTTAAGTGCGCCAGGGATTGCCTTTTCTATAGTAAATTATTCAAAAAATAATTTTTTACTGTCGCAAATTTTAAATATCCCAGGGATTGCCTTTTCCACAGTAAATTATTCAAAAAATAATTTTTTACTGTCGCAAATTTTAAATATCCCAGGGATTGCCTTTTCTATAGTAAATTATTCAAAAAATAATTTTTTACTGTCGCAAATTTTAATTACGCCAGGGATTGCCTTTTCTATAGTAAATTTCTCACAAAATAATTTTCAACTGTCGCAAATTTTAATTACGCCAGGGATTGCCTTTTCTATAGTAAATTATTCAAAAAATAATTTTCAACTGTCGCAAATTTTAATGGCGCCAGGGATTGCCTTTTCTATAGTAAATTATTCAAAAAATAATTTTCTACTGTCGCAAATTTTAATTACGCCAGGGATTGCCTTCTCTATAGTAAATTATTCAAAAAATAATTTTCTACTGTCGCAAATTTTAATTACGCCAGGGATTGCCTTTTCTATAGTAAATTATTCAAAAAATAATTTTCTACTGTCGCAAATTTTAATTACGCCAGGGATTGCCTTTTCTATAGTAAATTATTCAAAAAATAATTTTTTACTATCGCTAATTTTAATGGCGCCAGGGATTGCCTTTTCTATAGTAAATAATTCAAAAAATAATTTTTTACTGTCGCAAATTTTAATGGCGCCAGGGATTGCCTTTTCTATAGTAAATTATTCAAAAAATAATTTTTTACTATCGCAAATTTTAAGTGCGCCAGGGATTGCCTTTTCTATAGTAAATTTCTCACAAAATAATTTTCAACTGTCGCAAATTTTAATGGCGCCAGGGATTGCCTTTTCTATAGTAAATTATTCAAAAAATAATTTTTTACTATCGCAAATTTTAAGTGCGCCAGGGATTGCCTTTTCTATAGTAAATTATTCAAAAATAATTTTTTACTGTCGCAAATTTTAAATATCCCAGGGATTGCCTTTTCTATAGTAAATTTCTCACAAAATAATTTTCAACTGTCGCAAATTTTAATGGCGCCAGGGATTGCCTTTTCTATAGTAAATTATTCAAAAAATAATTTTTTACTATCGCAAATTTTAAGTGCGCCAGGGATTGCCTTTTCTATAGTAAATTATTCAAAAAATAATTTTTTACTGTCGCAAATTTTAAATATCCCAGGGATTGCCTTTTCTATAGTAAATTTCTCACAAAATAATTTTCAACTGTCGCAAATTTTAATTACGCCAGGGATTGCCTTTTCTATAGTAAATTATTCAAAAAATAATTTTCTACTGTCGCAAATTTTAATGGCGCCAGGGATTGCCTTTTCTATAGTAAATTATTCAAAAAATAATTTTTTACTGTCGCAAATTTTAAATATCCCAGGGATTGCCTTTTCTATAGTAAATTTCTCACAAAATAATTTTCAACTGTCGCAAATTTTAATTACGCCAGGGATTGCCTTTTCTATAGTAAATTATTCAAAAAATAATTTTCAACTGTCGCAAATTTTAATTACGCCAGGGATTGCCTTTTCTATAGTAAATTATTCAAAAAATAATTTTTTACTGTCGCAAATTTTAATGGCGCCAGGGATTGCCTTTTCTATAGTAAATTATTCAAAAAATAATTTTCTACTGTCGCAAATTTTAATTACGCCAGGGATTGCCTTTTCTATAGTAAATTATTCAAAAAATAATTTTCTACTGTCGCAAATTTTAATTACGCCAGGGATTGCCTTTTCTATAGTAAATTATTCAAAAAATAATTTTTTACTGTCGCAAATTTTAATTACGCCAGGGATTGCCTTTTCTATAGTAAATTATTCAAAAAATAATTTTCTACTGTCGCAAATTTTAATTACGCCAGGGATTGCCTTTTCTATAGTAAATTATTCAAAAAATAATTTTTTACTGTCGCAAATTTAAAATATCCCAGGGATTGCCTTTTCCACAGTAAATTATTCAAAAAATAATTTTCTACTGTCGCAAATTTTAATTACGCCAGGGATTGCCTTTTCTATAGTAAATTATTCAAAAAATAATTTTTTACTGTCGCAAATTTTAATTACGCCAGGGATTGCCTTTTCTATAGTAAATTTCTCACAAAATAATTTTCAACTGTCGCAAATTTTAATGGCGCCAGGGATTGCCTTTTCTATAGTAAATTATTCAAAAAATAATTTTTTACTGTCGCAAATTTTAATGGCGCCAGGGATTGCCTTTTCTATAGTAAATTATTCAAAAAATAATTTTCAACTGTCGCAAATTTAAAATATCCCAGGGATTGCCTTTTCTATAGTAAATTATTCAAAAAATAATTTTCAACTGTCGCAAATTTTAAATATCCCAGGGATTGCCTTTTCTATAGTAAATTATTCAAAAAATAATTTTCTACTGTCGCAAATTTTAATGGCGCCAGGGATTGCCTTTTCTATAGTAAATTATTCAAAAAATAATTTTCTACTGTCGCAAATTTTAATTACGCCAGGGATTGCCTTTTCTATAGTAAATTATTCAAAAAATAATTTTTTACTGTCGCAAATTTAAAATATCCCAGGGATTGCCTTTTCCACAGTAAATTATTCAAAAAATAATTTTCTACTGTCGCAAATTTTAATTACGCCAGGGATTGCCTTTTCTATAGTAAATTATTCAAAAAATAATTTTTTACTATCGCAAATTTTAAGTGCGCCAGGGATTGCCTTTTCTATAGTAAATTTCTCACAAAATAATTTTCAACTGTCGCAAATTTTAATGGCGCCAGGGATTGCCTTTTCTATAGTAAATTATTCAAAAAATAATTTTTTACTGTCGCAAATTTTAATGGCGCCAGGGATTGCCTTTTCTATAGTAAATTATTCAAAAAATAATTTTCAACTGTCGCAAATTTAAAATATCCCAGGGATTGCCTTTTCTATAGTAAATTATTCAAAAAATAATTTTCAACTGTCGCAAATTTTAAATATCCCAGGGATTGCCTTTTCTATAGTAAATTATTCAAAAAATAATTTTCTACTGTCGCAAATTTTAATTACGCCAGGGATTGCCTTTTCTATAGTAAATTTCTCACAAAATAATTTTCAACTGTCGCAAATTTTAATGGCGCCAGGGATTGCCTTTTCTATAGTAAATTATTCAAAAAATAATTTTTTACTATCGCAAATTTTAAGTGCGCCAGGGATTGCCTTTTCTATAGTAAATTATTCAAAAAATAATTTTTTACTGTCGCAAATTTTAATTACGCCAGGGATTGCCTTTTCTATAGTAAATTATTCAAAAAATAATTTTCAACTGTCGCAAATTTTAATGGCGCCAGGGATTGCCTTTTCTATAGTAAATTATTCAAAAAATAATTTTTTACTATCGCAAGTTTTAAATATCCCAGGGATTGCCTTTTCTATAGTAAATCTCTCACAAAATAATTTTCAACTGTCGCAAATTTTAATGGCGCCAGGGATTGCCTTTTCTATAGTAAATTATTCAAAAAATAATTTTTTACTTTCGCAAATTTTAAATATCCCAGGGATTGCCTTTTCTATAGTAAATTTCTCACAAAATAATTTTCAACTGTCGCAAATTTTAATTACGCCAGGGATTGCCTTTTCTATAGTAAATTATTCAAAAAATAATTTTCAACTGTCGCAAATTTTAATTACGCCAGGGATTGCCTTTTCTATAGTAAATAATTCAAAAAATAATTTTCTACTGTCGCAAATTTTAATGGCGCCAGGGATTGCCTTTTCTATAGTAAATTATTCAAAAAATAATTTTCAACTGTCGCAAATTTTAATTACGCCAGGGATTGCCTTTTCTATAGTAAATTATTCAAAAAATAATTTTCAACTGTCGCAAATTTTAAATATCCCAGGGATTGCCTTTTCTATAGTAAATAATTCAAAAAATAATTTTTTACTGTCGCAAATTTTAAATATCCCAGGGATTGCCTTTTCTATAGTAAATTTCTCACAAAATAATTTTCAACTGTCGCAAATTTTAATGGCGCCAGGGATTGCCTTTTCTATAGTAAATTATTCAAAAAATAATTTTTTACTGTCGCAAATTTTAAATATCCCAGGGATTGCCTTTTCTATAGTAAATTTCTCACAAAATAATTTTCAACTGTCGCAAATTTTAATGGCGCCAGGGATTGCCTTTTCTATAGTAAATTATTCAAAAAATAATTTTTTACTATCGCAAATTTTAAATATCCCAGGGATTGCCTTTTCTATAGTAAATTATTCAAAAAATAATTTTCAACTGTCGCAAATTTTAATTACGCCAGGGATTGCCTTTTCTATAGTAAATAATTCAAAAAATAATTTTCTACTGTCGCAAATTTTAATGGCGCCAGGGATTGCCTTTTCTATAGTAAATTTCTCACAAAATAATTTTCAACTGTCGCAAATTTAAAATATCCCAGGGATTGCCTTTTCCACAGTAAATTATTCAAAAAATAATTTTTTACTATCGCAAGTTTTAAATATCCCAGGGATTGCCTTTTCTATAGTAAATTTCTCACAAAATAATTTTCAACTGTCGCAAATTTTAATGGCGCCAGGGATTGCCTTTTCTATAGTAAATTATTCAAAAAATAATTTTTTACTATCGCAAATTTTAAGTGCGCCAGGGATTGCCTTTTCTATAGTAAATTATTCAAAAAATAATTTTCAACTGTCGCAAATTTTAATGGCGCCAGGGATTGCCTTTTCTATAGTAAATTATTCAAAAAATAATTTTTTACTATCGCAAATTTTAAGTGCGCCAGGGATTGCCTTTTCTATAGTAAATTATTCAAAAAATAATTTTCAACTGTCGCAAATTTTAATTACGCCAGGGATTGCCTTTTCCACAGTAAATTATTCAAAAAATAATTTTCTACTGTCGCAAATTTTAAGTGCGCCAGGGATTGCCTTTTCTATAGTAAATTATTCAAAAAATAATTTTTTACTGTCGCAAATTTTAAATATCCCAGGGATTGCCTTTTCTATAGTAAATTTCTCACAAAATAATTTTCAACTGTCGCAAATTTTAATGGCGCCAGGGATTGCCTTTTCTATAGTAAATTATTCAAAAAATAATTTTTTACTATCGCAAATTTTAAGTGCGCCAGGGATTGCCTTTTCTATAGTAAATTATTCAAAAAATAATTTTTTACTGTCGCAAATTTTAATTACGCCAGGGATTGCCTTTTCTATAGTAAATTATTCAAAAAATAATTTTTTACTGTCGCAAATTTTAATTACGCCAGGGATTGCCTTTTCTATAGTAAATTATTCAAAAAATAATTTTTTACTGTCGCAAATTTTAAATATCCCAGGGATTACCTTTTCTATAGTAAATTATTCAAAAAATAATTTTCAACTGTCGCAAATTTTAATGGCGCCAGGGATTGCCTTTTCTATAGTAAATTTCTCACAAAATAATTTTCAACTGTCGCAAATTTTAATTACGCCAGGGATTGCCTTTTCTATAGTAAATTATTCAAAAAATAATTTTCAACTGTCGCAAATTTAAAATATCCCAGGGATTGCCTTTTCCACAGTAAATTATTCAAAAAATAATTTTTTACTATCGCAAGTTTTAAATATCCCAGGGATTGCCTTTTCTATAGTAAATTTCTCACAAAATAATTTTCAACTGTCGCAAATTTTAATTACGCCAGGGATTGCCTTTTCTATAGTAAATTATTCAAAAAATAATTTTCAACTGTCGCAAATTTTAATGGCGCCAGGGATTGCCTTTTCTATAGTAAATTTCTCACAAAATAATTTTCAACTGTCGCAAATTTTAATTACGCCAGGGATTGCCTTTTCTATAGTAAATTATTCAAAAAATAATTTTCAACTGTCGCAAATTTAAAATATCCCAGGGATTGCCTTTTCCACAGTAAATTATTCAAAAAATAATTTTCAACTGTCGCAAATTTTAAATATCTCAGGGATTGCCTTTTCTATAGTAAATTTCTCACAAAATAATTTTCAACTGTCGCAAATTTTAATTACGCCAGGGATTGCCTTTTCTATAGTAAATTATTCAAAAAATAATTTTTTACTATCGCAAGTTTTAAATATCCCAGGGATTGCCTTTTCCACAGTAAATTATTCAAAAAATAATTTTCTACTGTCGCAAATTTTAAGTGCGCCAGGGATTGCCTTTTCTATAGTAAATTATTCAAAAAATAATTTTTTACTATCGCAAGTTTTAAATATCCCAGGGATTGCCTTTTCTATAGTAAATTTCTCACAAAATAATTTTCAACTGTCGCAAATTTTAATGGCGCCAGGGATTGCCTTTTCTATAGTAAATTATTCAAAAAATAATTTTTTACTGTCGCAAATTTTAATTACGCCAGGGATTGCCTTTTCTATAGTAAATTATTCAAAAAATAATTTTTTACTGTCGCAAATTTTAAATATCCCAGGGATTGCCTTTTCTATAGTAAATTATTCAAAAAATAATTTTCAACTGTCGCAAATTTTAATGGCGCCAGGGATTGCCTTTTCTATAGTAAATTTCTCACAAAATAATTTTCAACTGTCGCAAATTTTAATTACGCCAGGGATTGCCTTTTCTATAGTAAATTATTCAAAAAATAATTTTTTACTGTCGCAAATTTAAAATATCCCAGGGATTGCCTTTTCTATAGTAAATTTCTCACAAAATAATTTTCAACTGTCGCAAATTTTAATTACGCCAGGGATTGCCTTTTCTATAGTAAATTATTCAAAAAATAATTTTCAACTGTCGCAAATTTTAAATATCCCAGGGATTGCCTTTTCTATAGTAAATAATTCAAAAAATAATTTTTTACTGTCGCAAATTTTAAATATCCCAGGGATTGCCTTTTCTATAGTAAATTTCTCACAAAATAATTTTCAACTGTCGCAAATTTTAATGGCGCCAGGGATTGCCTTTTCTATAGTAAATTATTCAAAAAATAATTTTTTACTGTCGCAAATTTTAAATATCCCAGGGATTGCCTTTTCTATAGTAAATTTCTCACAAAATAATTTTCAACTGTCGCAAATTTTAATGGCGCCAGGGATTGCCTTTTCTATAGTAAATTATTCAAAAAATAATTTTTTACTATCGCAAATTTTAAATATCCCAGGGATTGCCTTTTCTATAGTAAATTATTCAAAAAATAATTTTCAACTGTCGCAAATTTTAATTACGCCAGGGATTGCCTTTTCTATAGTAAATAATTCAAAAAATAATTTTCTACTGTCGCAAATTTTAATGGCGCCAGGGATTGCCTTTTCTATAGTAAATTTCTCACAAAATAATTTTCAACTGTCGCAAATTTAAAATATCCCAGGGATTGCCTTTTCCACAGTAAATTATTCAAAAAATAATTTTTTACTATCGCAAGTTTTAAATATCCCAGGGATTGCCTTTTCTATAGTAAATTTCTCACAAAATAATTTTCAACTGTCGCAAATTTTAATGGCGCCAGGGATTGCCTTTTCTATAGTAAATTATTCAAAAATAATTTTTTACTATCGCAAATTTTAAGTGCGCCAGGGATTGCCTTTTCTATAGTAAATTATTCAAAAAATAATTTTTTACTGTCGCAAATTTTAAGTGCGCCAGGGATTGCCTTTTCTATAGTAAATTATTCAAAAAATAATTTTTTACTATCGCAAGTTTTAAATATCCCAGGGATTGCCTTTTCTATAGTAAATTTCTCACAAAATAATTTTCAACTGTCGCAAATTTTAATGGCGCCAGGGATTGCCTTTTCTATAGTAAATTATTCAAAAAATAATTTTTTACTGTCGCAAATTTTAATTACGCCAGGGATTGCCTTTTCCACAGTAAATTATTCAAAAAATAATTTTTTACTATCGCAAATTTTAAATATCCCAGGGATTGCCTTTTCCACAGTAAATTATTCAAAAAATAATTTTCTACTGTCGCAAATTTTAAGTGCGCCAGGGATTGCCTTTTCTATAGTAAATTATTCAAAAAATAATTTTTTACTATCGCAAGTTTTAAATATCCCAGGGATTGCCTTTTCTATAGTAAATTTCTCACAAAATAATTTTCAACTGTCGCAAATTTTAATGGCGCCAGGGATTGCCTTTTCTATAGTAAATTATTCAAAAAATAATTTTTTACTGTCGCAAATTTTAATTACGCCAGGGATTGCCTTTTCTATAGTAAATTATTCAAAAAATAATTTTTTACTGTCGCAAATTTTAAATATCCCAGGGATTGCCTTTTCTATAGTAAATTATTCAAAAAATAATTTTCAACTGTCGCAAATTTTAATGGCGCCAGGGATTGCCTTTTCTATAGTAAATTTCTCACAAAATAATTTTCAACTGTCGCAAATTTTAATTACGCCAGGGATTGCCTTTTCTATAGTAAATTATTCAAAAAATAATTTTTTACTGTCGCAAATTTTAAATATCCCAGGGATTGCCTTTTCTATAGTAAATTTCTCACAAAATAATTTTCAACTGTCGCAAATTTTAATGGCGCCAGGGATTGCCTTTTCTATAGTAAATTATTCAAAAAATAATTTTTTACTATCGCAAATTTTAAATATCCCAGGGATTGCCTTTTCTATAGTAAATTATTCAAAAAATAATTTTCAACTGTCGCAAATTTTAATTACGCCAGGGATTGCCTTTTCTATAGTAAATTTCTCACAAAATAATTTTCAACTGTCGCAAATTTTAATTACGCCAGGGATTGCCTTTTCTATAGTAAATTATTCAAAAAATAATTTTTTACTATCGCAAATTTTAAGTGCGCCAGGGATTGCCTTTTCTATAGTAAATTATTCAAAAAATAATTTTTTACTGTCGCAAATTTTAAATATCCCAGGGATTGCCTTTTCTATAGTAAATAATTCAAAAAATAATTTTTTACTGTCGCAAATTTTAAATATCCCAGGGATTGCCTTTTCTATAGTAAATTTCTCACAAAATAATTTTCAACTGTCGCAAATTTTAATGGCGCCAGGGATTGCCTTTTCTATAGTAAATTATTCAAAAAATAATTTTTTACTGTCGCAAATTTTAAATATTCCAGGGATTGCCTTTTCTATAGTAAATTTCTCACAAAATAATTTTCAACTGTCGCAAATTTTAATGGCGCCAGGGATTGCCTTTTCTATAGTAAATTATTCAAAAAATAATTTTTTACTATCGCAAATTTTAATTACGCCAGGGATTGCCTTTTCTATAGTAAATAATTCAAAAAATAATTTTCTACTGTCGCAAATTTTAATGGCGCCAGGGATTGCCTTTTCTATAGTAAATTATTCAAAAAATAATTTTCTACTGTCGCAAATTTTAAATATCCCAGGGATTGCCTTTTCTATAGTAAATTATTCAAAAAATAATTTTCAACTGTCGCAAATTTAAAATATCCCAGGGATTGCCTTTTCCACAGTAAATTATTCAAAAAATAATTTTTTACTATCGCAAATTTTAAGTGCGCCAGGGATTGCCTTTTCTATAGTAAATTATTCAAAAAATAATTTTTTACTGTCGCAAATTTTAATTACGCCAGGGATTGCCTTTTCTATAGTAAATTATTCAAAAAATAATTTTCAACTGTCGCAAATTTTAATGGCGCCAGGGATTGCCTTTTCTATAGTAAATTATTCAAAAAATAATTTTTTACTGTCGCAAATTTTAATTACGCCAGGGATTGCCTTTTCTATAGTAAATTATTCAAAAAATAATTTTTTACTATCGCAAATTTTAATGGCGCCAGGGATTGCCTTTTCTATAGTAAATAATTCAAAAAATAATTTTTTACTGTCGCAAATTTTAATGGCGCCAGGGATTGCCTTTTCTATAGTAAATTATTCAAAAAATAATTTTTTACTATCGCAAATTTTAAGTGCGCCAGGGATTGCCTTTTCTATAGTTAATTATTCAAAAAATAATTTTCAACTGTCGCAAATTTTAATGGCGCCAGGGATTGCCTTTTCTATAGTAAATTATTCAAAAAATAATTTTTTACTGTCGCAAATTTTAAATATCCCAGGGATTGCCTTTTCTATAGTAAATTTCTCACAAAATAATTTTCAACTGTCGCAAATTTTAATGGCGCCAGGGATTGCCTTTTCTATAGTAAATTATTCAAAAAATAATTTTCAACTGTCGCAAATTTTAATGGCGCCAGGGATTGCCTTTTCTATAGTAAATTATTCAAAAAATAATTTTTTACTGTCGCAAATTTTAAATATCCCAGGGATTGCCTTTTCCATAGTAAATTTCTCACAAAATAATTTTCAACTGTCGCAAATTTTAATTACGCCAGGGATTGCCTTTTCTATAGTAAATTATTCAAAAAATAATTTTCAACTGTCGCAAATTTTAATTACGCCAGGGATTGCCTTTTCTATAGTAAATTTCTCACAAAATAATTTTCTACTGTCGCAAATTTTAATTACGCCAGGGATTGCCCTTTTCTATAGTAAATAATTCAAAAAATAATTTTCTACTGTCGCAAATTTTAATTACGCCAGGGATTGCCTTTTCTATAGTAAATTATTCAAAAAATAATTTTCTACTGTCGCAAATTTTAATTACGCCAGGGATTGCCTTTTCTATAGTAAATTTCTCACAAAATAATTTTCAACTGTCGCAAATTTTAATGGCGCCAGGGATTGCCTTTTCTATAGTAAATTATTCAAAAAATAATTTTTTACTATCGCAAATTTTAAGTGCGCCAGGGATTGCCTTTTCTATAGTAAATTATTCAAAAATAATTTTTTACTGTCGCAAATTTTAAATATCCCAGGGATTGCCTTTTCTATAGTAAATTTCTCACAAAATAATTTTCAACTGTCGCAAATTTTAATGGCGCCAGGGATTGCCTTTTCTATAGTAAATTATTCAAAAAATAATTTTTTACTATCGCAAATTTTAAGTGCGCCAGGGATTGCCTTTTCTATAGTAAATTATTCAAAAAATAATTTTCAACTGTCGCAAATTTTAATGGCGCCAGGGATTGCCTTTTCTATAGTAAATTATTCAAAAAATAATTTTTTACTGTCGCAAATTTTAAATATCCCAGGGATTGCCTTTTCTATAGTAAATTTCTCACAAAATAATTTTCAACTGTCGCAAATTTTAATTACGCCAGGGATTGCCTTTTCTATAGTAAATTATTCAAAAAATAATTTTTTACTATCGCAAATTTTAAATATCCCAGGGATTGCCTTTTCTATAGTAAATTTCTCACAAAATAATTTTCAACTGTCGCAAATTTTAATGGCGCCAGGGATTGCCTTTTCTATAGTAAATTATTCAAAAAATAATTTTCTACTGTCGCAAATTTTAATGGCGCCAGGGATTGCCTTTTCTATAGTAAATTATTCAAAAAATAATTTTTTACTATCGCAAATTTTAAGTGCGCCAGGGATTGCCTTTTCTATAGTAAATTTCTCACAAAATAATTTTCAACTGTCGCAAATTTTAATTACGCCAGGGATTGCCTTTTCTATAGTAAATTTCTCACAAAATAATTTTCTACTGTCGCAAATTTTAATTACGCCAGGGATTGCCTTTTCTATAGTAAATAATTCAAAAAATAATTTTTTACTGTCGCAAATTTTAAATATCCCAGGGATTGCCTTTTCTATAGTAAATTTCTCACAAAATAATTTTCAACTGTCGCAAATTTTAATGGCGCCAGGGATTGCCTTTTCTATAGTAAATTATTCAAAAAATAATTTTTTACTGTCGCAAATTTTAAATATCCCAGGGATTGCCTTTTCTATAGTAAATTTCTCACAAAATAATTTTCAACTGTCGCAAATTTTAATTACGCCAGGGATTGCCTTTTCTATAGTAAATTATTCAAAAAATAATTTTCAACTGTCGCAAATTTTAATTACGCCAGGGATTGCCTTTTCTATAGTAAATTATTCAAAAAATAATTTTCAACTGTCGCAAATTTTAATTACGCCAGGGATTGCCTTTTCTATAGTAAATTTCTCACAAAATAATTTTCTACTGTCGCAAATTTTAATTACGCCAGGGATTGCCTTTTCTATAGTAAATAATTCAAAAAATAATTTTCTACTGTCGCAAATTTTAATTACGCCAGGGATTGCCTTTTCTATAGTAAATTATTCAAAAAATAATTTTCTACTGTCGCAAATTTTAATGGCGCCAGGGATTGCCTTTTCTATAGTAAATTATTCAAAAAATAATTTTTTACTATCGCAAATTTTAAATATCCCAGGGATTGCCTTTTCTATAGTAAATTTCTCACAAAATAATTTTTTACTGTCGCAAATTTTAAATATCCCAGGGATTGCCTTTTCCACAGTAAATTATTCAAAAAATAATTTTCTACTGTCGCAAATTTTAATGGCGCCAGGGATTGCCTTTTCTATAGTAAATTATTCAAAAAATAATTTTTTACTGTCGCAAATTTTAAATATCCCAGGGATTGCCTTTTCTATAGTAAATTTCTCACAAAATAATTTTCAACTGTCGCAAATTTTAATTACGCCAGGGATTGCCTTTTCTATAGTAAATAATTCAAAAAATAATTTTTTACTATCGCAAATTTTAAATATCCCAGGGATTGCCTTTTCCACAGTAAATTATTCAAAAAATAATTTTCTACTGTCGCAAATTTTAATGGCGCCAGGGATTGCCTTTTCTATAGTAAATTATTCAAAAAATAATTTTTTACTGTCGCAAATTTTAATTACGCCAGGGATTGCCTTTTCTATAGTAAATTTCTCACAAAATAATTTTCAACTGTCGCAAATTTTAATTACGCCAGGGATTGCCTTTTCTATAGTAAATTATTCAAAAAATAATTTTCTACTGTCGCAAATTTTAATTACGCCAGGGATTGCCTTTTCTATAGTAAATTTCTCACAAAATAATTTTCAACTGTCGCAAATTTTAATTACGCCAGGGATTGCCTTTTCTATAGTAAATTATTCAAAAAATAATTTTCAACTGTCGCAAATTTTAATTACGCCAGGGATTGCCTTTTCTATAGTAAATTTCTCACAAAATAATTTTCTACTGTCGCAAATTTTAATTACGCCAGGGATTGCCTTTTCTATAGTAAATAATTCAAAAAATAATTTTCTACTGTCGCAAATTTTAATTACGCCAGGGATTGCCTTTTCTATAGTAAATTATTCAAAAAATAATTTTCTACTGTCGCAAATTTTAATTACGCCACGGATTGCCTTTTCTATAGTAAATTATTCAAAAAATAATTTTTTACTATCGCAAGTTTTAAATATCCCAGGGATTGCCTTTTCTATAGTAAATAATTCAAAAAATAATTTTTTACTGTCGCAAATTTTAAGTGCGCCAGGGATTGCCTTTTCTATAGTAAATTATTCAAAAATAATTTTTTACTGTCGCAAATTTTAAATATCCCAGGGATTGCCTTTTCTATAGTAAATTATTCAAAAAATAATTTTCAACTGTCGCAAATTTAAAATATCCCAGGGATTGCCTTTTCCACAGTAAATTATTCAAAAAATAATTTTTTACTGTCGCAAATTTTAAATATCCCAGGGATTGCCTTTTCCACAGTAAATTATTCAAAAAATAATTTTCAACTGTCGCAAATTTTAATTACGCCAGGGATTGCCTTTTCTATAGTAAATTTCTCACAAAATAATTTTCAACTGTCGCAAATTTTAATTACGCCAGGGATTGCCTTTTCTATAGTAAATTATTCAAAAAATAATTTTCAACTGTCGCAAATTTTAATTACGCCAGGGATTGCCTTTTCCACAGTAAATTATTCAAAAAATAATTTTCTACTGTCGCAAATTTTAATTACGCCAGGGATTGCCTTTTCTATAGTAAATAATTCAAAAAATAATTTTCTACTGTCGCAAATTTTAATGGCGCCAGGGATTGCCTTTTCTATAGTAAATTATTCAAAAAATAATTTTTTACTATCGCAAATTTTAAGTGCGCCAGGGATTGCCTTTTCTATAGTAAATTATTCAAAAAATAATTTTCAACTGTCGCAAATTTTAATTACGCCAGGGATTGCCTTTTCTATAGTAAATTATTCAAAAAATAATTTTTTACTGTCGCAAATTTTAAATATCCCAGGGATTGCCTTTTCTATAGTAAATTATTCAAAAAATAATTTTTTACTGTCGCAAATTTTAACTATCCCAGGGATTGCCTTTTCTATAGTAAATAATTCAAAAATAATTTTCTACTGTCGCAAATTTTAATTACGCCAGGGATTGCCTTTTCTATAAATTATTCAAAAAATAATTTTCAACTGTCGCAAATTTTAAATATCCCAGGGATTGCCTTTTCTATAGTAAATTATTCAAAAAATAATTTTTTACTGTCGCAAATTTTAAATATCCCAGGGATTGCCTTTTCTATAGTAAATTATTCAAAAAATAATTTTTTACTGTCGCAAATTTTAAATATCCCAGGGATTGCCTTTTCCACAGTAAATTATTCAAAAAATAATTTTCTACTGTCGCAAATTTTAATTACGCCAGGGATTGCCTTTTCTATAGTAAATTATTCAAAAAATAATTTTCTATAGTAAATTATTCAAAAAATAATTTTCAACTGTCGCAAATTTTAAATATCCAGGGATTGCCTTTTCTATAGTAAATTATTCAAAAAATAATTTTTTACTGTCGCAAATTTTAAATATCCCAGGGATTGCCTTTTCTATAGTAAATTATTCAAAAAATAATTTTTTTACTATCGCAAATTTTAAGTGCGCCAGGGATTGCCTTTTCTATAGTAAATTATTCAAAAATAATTTTTTACTGTCGCAAGTTTTAAATATCCCAGGGATTGCCTTTTCTATAGTAAATTATTCAAAAATAATTTTTTACTGTCGCAAATTTTAAATATCCCAGGGATTGCCTTTTCCACAGTAAATTATTCAAAAAATAATTTTCTACTGTCGCAATTTTAATTACGCCAGGGATTGCCTTTTCTATAGTAAATTATTCAAAAAATAATTTTCAACTGTCGCAAATTTTAAATATCCCAGGGATTGCCTTTTCTATAGTAAATTATTCAAAAAATAATTTTCAACTGTCGCAAATTTTAATGGCGCCAGGGATTG